>OOFB01006810.1:36424-48359 GCA_900323305.1 Trachyrincus murrayi | reverse complement strand
CAAATATGAATGTGTTGGGATGGGTTTCTATGTAGGATACAGTGACACAGTAAAGAAGCATGTGTCCTAACACTGGACTGTGTGTGTGTGTGTGTGTGTGTGTGTGTGTGTGTGTGTGTGTGTGTGTGTGTGTGTGTGTGTGTGTGTGTGTGTGTGTGTGTGTGTGTGTGTGTGTGTGTGTGTGTGTGTGTGTGTGTGTGTGTGTGTGTTCCCAGCCCAAGGCGATGTCCTCAGGCATGTCTGTGCCCAAGTGTCTGATCTCCAGAGTGCCCAGCTACGTGGAGGGCATCAACCACGAGCTAGAGAACGTCTTCATCAGGGACGACTGGGAGCAGAGTCTACAGGTGAGACAGACAGACAGTCAGTCATTCATTCATTCATTAGCGGCAGCAGTGTGCCAAACCTTTGCCAGGCTGTGAATCTGCTGTATCCTGTTGCCAAAACAGAGCAGTGTGCACATTACACTATTCACTGTAGAAGCCATCACCATCTGGCCTGCTATTGGCTTCTCTGGTTGCCCTTTACACACACATGCACAGTGTGACACACACACACATGCACAGTGTGACACACACGCACAGTGTGACACACACACACACACGCACAGTGCGAGAGTGGTGATTGTGTTTGTAGTGAAGAGCCCCCATCACCCCTCCACTCGCTCCCTCACCTCTTCTAATGCTTGTTTCCTCACCCTCCTACCTCTCGCTTCACCCTCTCGCCCTCGCAGGCCATGGATGTCGTGGACGGCCGCCGGGCTCCCTTCCCTCCCCATCGCTATGGAAACGGCGGGGACACGCGCGACACGGACACCCAGGCGCCCTCCAGCGGCAGTGACGGCAGCCCCTCCCCCCGGCCCGGCAGCCCCGACGGCCTGCGCTCGGCGGGAGGAAGCCCCTGCTCCGTGGAGGAAACAGACAAAGGTACCAGAGGAGCAGGAGGATGATTGTGTTTGTGTTTCTCCTCATGGGTTTCCTGATTTCTCTGCCAGCAACTGAAGGAAATGAGTGATCAGCGCAAAGCCCAAGTATGCAGATCAAATTCCACCATAGGGCTAGGGCCGGTTCGTCCTCGGTCTGGCCGCACACCAGCCATTGTTCTGCCGACGTCCCTTGTACGGTATCTCCATGGCGATCATATGGCGGTGTGACTGCTGGTGGAAACCACAGATGACTTGTGCTGGTCCATGCAAAGCACAACAGGAGTTAGTAGCAAAATAGTAATAGTAAAGTAGTCTGGTCCTCTTTTGTGTATCAGGAAAATGTATGAACCACTTCCGATCAATTTGTTACTAATTTGTCATACTACTTATTAACGAATGTGAACTTGTTGTCCACAGACCTGCCTAAGTTTGCCACGTCTCCCAAACCCAACAACAGCTACATGTTCAAGAGAGAGCCCCCCGAGGGCTGTGAGAGGGTCAAGGTGTTCGAGGAGTTGGTGTGAGTCTGTCCTTTCTAACATCACTCAATCAATCTGAAACGAATGTGATCGGATGGATGAATGTGAACGGATGGATGAATGTGATCGGATGGATGAATGTGAACGGATGGATGAATGTGATCGGATGGATGAATGTGAAGGAATTAATGTAAATGTATAATGTACGTGTGTTGGGCTCGATGAAAATGAAAAGGCGTGTCCGTCTCTCCATCAGGTCCGGCCGGTCCAAAGGATTCCCGCTCTTCTCCTGTCCCGACAAAAACAAGGTCAACTTCATTCCCCGGGGCTCCGCCTTCTGTCCCGTCAAACTCCTCTGCTCCTCCCTCTATTCCTCCTCCGTCTCCCCCTCGTCCTACGCCGACCTCGGTTTCCACAGTAACGGGGGCAGCAGCAGCAGCAACACGCCGGCGACCACCGTGACCCCCGCAGACAGAATCAAAGACACAGACGCGGCGGGCGTGGGCGTCACCACCACCAGCAACACAGACGGCGTGCACGCTCAAACGGGCACGGATACAAGCACAGACGTGGACAGCGAGGGCCGCGCTAACGCGCTCCTCAGCAGCAGCAGCAGCAGCAGCAGCAGTAGCAGTAGCTAGACGTCAGGCAGCGAGGGCATGGAACCAAACCCCGGTTCCCTCCAGCTGGGGTGTGATCACCTGACCTGGATCACCTGACCCGCTCCCCCCGACCCCACCCCGAGCATCCAGTGAAGAATGTAAAGAGCACTCGTCATGCGGAGATGAGTCATATAGCCTTTCGCTGTCTAACCAAACCAGCACCGCCTTTCCTCCTCACTCGCTTGATGACTGACACTAAGCCCACTGCTGGCAGAGACGTGGAGAACATGATCTTCAGGGGAGATGTGTTTGATTGACGTGGCGGTTGGTGGTGTGTGTGGATACTACGGAAGAGTTCTCTGAATCCTGAATACATACAGCATTCCCCCTCAGTCGTTCCTATGTGGCTCTCTGGATCTTTATTTTGTTTCAGTTGATGACAAAAACAGGAAGAACCATGGCCTTCATTAGCCCCTAGTGTTAGCCAACAGGGCATCCGTCATTCTCAAGAACACAACCCCCAACCATCACCACCAGTTACAGCTCCAGTGTCCATCTTGGGCCTGGTATCTGTATCTTCTTGGTGTGTGGTGAGCTGTCTGGGTAGTTGTGTTGTATCTCCTTCCGCATGGCCTTGGTTCTCACCATGGCCTCTCTCACTACTAACCTAGTGTGTCGCCATCGCCCTCGTGGTGACCGCAAGCCAATGGGCCTTATTCACCAGGCGCCATCTTGGTTGGAAATGCTAGCAGGGTGATGGAAGTGAATGCGGAAGGTGGCGGCCGCCTGGTGAATAAGCCCAGTAACACAACGCTTTGCTTTCTTTTGCAAAACAGAGAGGAAATCAAGACTGCCCCGTGTATTTGTGTTCTGTAGCGAGCAGTTTTTAATCAAGAAAAATTCAAAAGGAAAAAAAAACAAATGAAACAACTGAAAGGGAGCGCAGGGCCTTGACAGGTGAACTGTTCTGTTAACGTTTGACCGTTCTAACCAGCTTATTTAACCGCGTAGTGTTCAGCAAGCTACTAGCTTGACCCATACCGCTTTTCCACAAACACTTATCGATTCTAGTTTTTTAGCTGAAGCTAAAACGACTTAGCACGCGGCCTAGCCGCTGCCGCTACGGTACTAGCGCAGCTACTAGCGCAGCACAGTGGACAACAGGGAACCAGCCTTAGTATATTGTACATATGATGGAGCTAGCATGAAAGCTAACCAGCAATGCTCACGACACAGATACAGACGTCACATATCTGATCATATGTGAGCCAATGACAATTCATACGACACAAAGCGCCTGCCCCGCCCCCATCCCCCCCCCCAAGCGACCAACCCAATGAAGAGAAACTCAGGTGTTGCAGAATGTACTCCTTTACCAAGATCCCCAGGGGACCACGGCAACAGTCAATCATTCCCGAGTCACAACTTAAAGTGCTTCGAAACAGCCAGAGGGGCTGCGTTAGTGAACCAAACCGAGATGTTTCTCAAAACACACACACACACACGAACACACACACGGACACTCGCAGGTATTTAAACACTTCAGGTGCAACAACACATTCCAGAGATCTGCGTTTCATTGGTTGGCTGAGACCACCGATGCCATCTGATTAGTGCATTAAGCTCCTCTGTGCCAAATCGATAGCACGGCTAGTGCCAGTAACGCTAAGGCCAACTCCCTTTTCTTGTAAACGATGTACCAAAGCAGATCGCAAAGATCAGAAGGACTAACCCCATGATTAGCAGATGCAAAGGACTTATTTTCTGAGTGCCTTGTGTTTTGTCGAACTTAAGAACAACCTTTTTTTTGTGTAAATAGTTTACACAAGACTACGCACTTACTTTGTAGTGACATGATAATCAGAATTGAATTGCTCAGTGAAAACAGTCGGATATTGAGTGTGGTGTTGGTAGGGAGAGGAGGCCACGTCGACACTGTGTGTACGATTAAGATTGCCTAACAAGAACAACTGGCCTTAAACTTTGCCTATAATAGCCCCCCCCCCCCCGCCCAACACAAAGAACCCAGTAATTAATAATTATATTGGATAAGTCCAGTATGCCATGGCCAAACCTGAGTAAGATAAATATAGAAAAAAAAGATATATTTTTTTCATTCCAAAACGTAAAATGTGCCAATGCTAATTAAATATACAACACATTCCACTAAACCCTTCACTTGTTGCCTTCCACAGCTTCAACCACACAAACTCGTTCTTTTCCGTTGCATGCTTCTGGTGCTGTGCAGTTAAACGACGCTAGGCGTTCCTGGCACTAGTAATCAAGTTGTCCTGTGGATTACCTTTTTGTATGTAGATGTTTGTTGGTGTTTTTCAATAAAGTCAACAAAAAAAGCGCCCTGGTGGTACTGTCTGGTACTGTCTCACGACAAACCTGCACCCTGCATTCATGTGTCTGCATTTACCGCACGAACGAGCCGCCACTGCGACCAATCAGACTGAGTTGGCGTCTGGATGTTTCACCATTTAACTGGATACAAGTGTTCTCGTCATAGTAGGCTTGTTGAGAAGAGCAAAAATGAGGCAATCACTGCATTAATTCACACACTTTAATATACATAGACAAATACTGTAATACTGGCTTGCATATCAAAACAGAACTGGAAGAACATTTTAATTTGCCCTTTGCTCCCTCTTAATATTTTGAGATGTAATCAACACTTAAAATCAAACTGCAGGAGCCGCAACACCTGGCATGAAATGTGTTTTTGAACTGAAGCCAATCATTTCAATGTGAAATTCATAAACCTGCCTTTCACCAGAGAGATTGCTGTACCTGTGGTTTGGTTTGAGCATTTGATCACTAAAATGGCTGAATAATCCAAGAGTGCTACAATGGTCTTTGACTGACTGGTCATTAGAATAAGGCTTTTATAATGCAGCATTACAACCCCGATAAATAGAATATGATTCCATGATTATGAAATACAGAGTAGGCCAAAATAAGTCTTTTTCAAAATAATAACGGGTATTCGTGAAATGACCCTGCAATAATTAATTTCAGTCAAGTCCAATAATCCTACATTAATTATCACCTACGTGACAAAATAACTAAACAGACATGCAACATGCAGAAATAAATGAATGTGTATAAAATAAGTACTTGATACAGAAAATGATAAAATTATCATTTTTTTTTTCTCAAAATGAAAAAATAAATGCCTTTTCCAGCTATTCAAAAACAATGAATATTCTGGAAACTAAGTGACTAATATGCACGTGTGCTGTAATATGTACAACCTGAAGGCTGTAACAGAATATACAAAGGAAAATGTGAGCTTGTCTTAAATATAGATTTGTAATCCAATCTCCATCAACCTCTTAGAAGATTCTAGAGACCGGTTTCAATCCTTGGAATTGCAAATCGGTCTTTCAAAGATAACCAAACACTGAACCCGTAAAACATACCCTCTGGGGCAACACCACCGTGGAACACTGGTTATTCCTACTGCTGTTTTCTAATTGGCTCAAATTGGTGCCAACTGACATCACTCATTTGAGCCAATCAGAAAGATCCGCTGAATGGACTGTTTTTGGTTTAATGCTAGTGTTTGGTTACCCCTTTAAGACTGAAACACCTGTCGACTGCAACTACTGCCTGGCTGTGTTTACTTTACATGTTTTTGCTAGTTTCTGTACTTTACTTGGAAATATTAGTTGGGAGCCAGCAGTGTTTGCCCTGACAGGACCATTCAGAGACTGAGCTGAGCTCTGCGGTCTACACGCTCGCACTACGACACTGTGGCTCTGGGTAATGCTCTTTTTCCGTGGTTGTTTTTACTGTTTGTAATTTCCAATAATGACTGGAAAAAGAATAGCGTGGGTGCGTGTCAAATCTACAACTTTGTGTCGACAGTTCACGTTGGAGGTGCAGCTGTTTTTAAACAAACAAACTGAGGTATCCGTTCTCTGAGAAAATGAGTAAACCAACGTGAAACAACAGGTAGAATGACTTTAAAGATGCTGTCGGTAAGATTTAAGAGGTATAATTTGAGTGTCACTTTTAGAGATGCCATAGCCATCCCCCTCGGCTACTCGTGAGTGAAATGATCTTTTCTGGTTGGCTGCACCTGCCTCTGTAAAAGGCCATTTAGATTTTGACAACTCAGCAAATTTCGGACAAATTAGGGGCTCTTTTCCCTGATTCCCTGGTTTGGGGAATGCATCTTGCCTGTCAATCACATGTGTGCATACAGCGTTATCATGGCTCCTCTACCGGTGTGTGAAGGCAACACTTCTGTTGGGGAGGGGGCATTCTTTGGGGTTGTTTAGGTTCCGACAGCAGCTTTAATAATAAAGAAATATTGAACCAAACAAGCTAGTATAGCAGATGTTTTTTTTTTTAAAGATGATTGTCCACTAGCACCCCGTTTGTAAGGCTCCCCTCTACCGGGCCTTGTGGGAGGACTAGTCCTATGCGTTGTGAAGTTCATGCTCTCCTTGTTTGCCCAGGACGTCGGGATTAGAGAGAGGGTCCAGGTCAGCAAACAGGTTGAACCACGCAGAGAGGTCCTTAGAGTTCCCTGCCGTCTCTGTAAAATAAGACCACCATGGAAAATATCATCATCATCATCATCATCATCATTATTGTCATCAGGACTACATTGAGAATGTTTTGCGTTTTCTTTTCGCTTTCATTGGTCCCTCCATTGGTATTTTTTATAAGGGTCCAACTTTAAAAACTTCTTTCGCAGCAACAGAGTTGATGTTGCAGACTGTGATGTTTTTCACATCACACCTACTACGTATGGAGCAGTACTCTCGTATTGGAACATAGTCCAGCATGACGGTTCCCCTTCGACCGAACCTAGTGGCTTCCACAGGCCTCATTTGTCCTGCTTCAGAAATGAGTCCCAAATCATTTCTGGCCTAAGCTTGTTTTATCCATGGAAAGACTGGTTGTTCCACACGTGCTTCGAAAGCACCCATAAACACAGGCTTGAGCTGGAAGCAACCCCGAAAGCCCTTTCATGGCGTCCAGTTATGGTTCTCTCGGAAATAAATTACTTCATATGGTTTATGCATTTGGCGCGCACCTACCTTTTGCAGTCGGTCTGGAGGGGCTCTTATTGGCTCCAGATGATTGCGCTGTTGCCGGGGCGACGGGCTGCGGAATGCTCTTGGCCCAATCTAAAATGGAGATGCAGAGTTGGAGTTGATCGGTGAGGGACATTTCACACGTCACAGCCCCATCCAACCCATAATTCATTACAGTTTTCTCTCAGAGAACCGATTAGAAAAAGTGACGTGGGCGGACTTTGCAGCATAAACAACAGACCGACAGCGTAAACATTGTCTCTCATTACACAAATTACAATCAGCTTGCTCCACGCTCAGCCCCGACCAGAGCTGCATGTTAATGCAAGTCAGAAGCATAGTAAGAGACATGTTCCTTGTTCCCCTAACCACACGCATGTGGAACGAATTGCGCTGAAATGACCAAATATGCACGTACAGCGATTTCCTCAACCAGCCCAGGTATCAGGATGTCCCTTCGCTTCCATCGGAATTCAAGCCAAACTTTATTTGTTTTAAAACTGGTTGTGTTGTTGTCACTGGAATGTTGTCATGTACCTCTGAATGAACGGCATTTGTACTATGAACTTTGTACTACATATCGTACAAGAGTTGGATGATATGGAAGTATTTATTGCCACGATACTAGGCACACTATTTTATGTGACGTGCGTATCAGATCGCGAATCAGATCGTCGTACAATATTTATGCATGTTTGCAATATTGTTAGTAAGTCGTAGTAGTTAGTAAGTAGTTAAGTAGTAGCAGTACTATGAAGTAGTAGTAAGTCTAGTCAGTTATCTATGGTTTATAAAACTAAAAGCTGCACAATGGTAGGATTTCTGATCGTATTAACAGATCTGCCGAGGAGCCATCTTGAACGAGTCTGCCGCACAGACACTGAGGAAATGGATCACTGGAGTTTAACCAAAAATCCTTTGATTAGTAGAGTCCTTTTAAACTCAGTGAAACATTCAAGACAAATGCCTCAAGTGAGCACAGCACTCATCTGTACAGAAAAACATCATACATTTAAAATCAAAACCAAACCGAATTAGCCCTAACAACTAGCAGCTTCGTCCACTGCAGACAGTGAATCCTGTGCTTCGCTTAGCGTTTTATTGTAGGCCCGTAGCTTTCCAGCATTGGACTCGGCTTCCCGGGCTGAAAATAGACTTAACGACAAAACAGGACCAAGAAGTGTTGGCAGCTACTTCCCAGAGCTGGGCGAAATGGAAACAGACTGCCTATTAAGTGGGCATTAGGATCCCTAATCGCCACGATGGTGTCCCTGTCTATCACTTCAGACCAGTGGGGCTGTGACTAATCAGTTCAGTTTATCTTTCCCCACATTTCCAAAAATTCTGTGGGGACTACGTATCTATTGAGCAACTTGGTCACTTCCCGAGGCATGTTTATTTATCTACGGTAACCTTGGTGATGACAATCTTCTGTGTATCATCGTGACAAATAAACAAGTGATTCATGAACATAATGTGACCTGTCTGACCTGTCGGCTGCATGATCTCCAAGCTCTGGTCCAATAGGTGAGAAGGCAGGAAGTAGTCTCCATCCTGCTGGGTCTCCTCGGCTCCTCCCCCTCTACCCGACACCTGACCTGACTCGACCCCCAGCCCCGCCCCCAGCTCCTCCCCCTCTCCGAACACCTCTCTCCACTCCTGTGAGAATTCCCCCTCCTCCAGAGTGGTCCCGCCCAGGATGTCGTTCAAAAGGGCCATGATGTCTTTCTCCCCGCCCTCCTCTTCCTGATTGGCTGAGAGAAGGTCTTCACTTCCTGGATCATCAGAATCATTTCATCATTTGAGGGGGTTGGACCAAATCTAATTTGCATATAAGTATGTCAATTGAGACAATTATGATCTGAAGATAGTTAGTTTCTCACCTGTTGATTGGCTACTGATGTCCACATCTTCAAATGACTGTCCAGAAACAGATTGCATCTGTGCTGTAAAAGGAAAGGTTCATTCATGTTTCAAATGTATTACAGTACAAAAACAGATGGCCAACAGTTGTGCGTATCCTTAGGTTTAAAGGAAGAATCTGTACTCTAATTCAAGTAAACCCTTAACTGGCTTGTCATTAAAATTTGAACAGCGACTTAAATAATCAGCATCAACTTTGTTTACCTTCTCTGGATTCATCGCCTGTGTTTCCATTTTTTTGGGACAGAAGGCTAAAAATAAGGCACACGACAAACACAATTAGATCATTCAATTATGTACCGGTTTTACATTTGGGTTAAGCCCAAATTTTTGTAGCACAGGCATTGGCACTCTCAATCGTCAACGGCTGGTAAGCGGAATATTTCAGCCTACATGCATGAAGAACCAAACATAATATGAATCTTGTCTCACTTGTCTGTGGCTTTGCTCCTCGCCTTTTCCTTCCTCTTGGAGGCCTGCCTCTGGTTTGGCTCTTGGAGGCACTGCTGGGGGAATAAAGATACTGTTCAGTGAAGGCCAGGTCTCGAGGCTCGGCGTGGAAATTGATGCAGACGGCTCCGTGAAGCTCCGGGATGCTCTGACCTTCAGAGAGGAGAAGTGGGAGTACCGGCAGCCCTTGAAGCTCTCGTGAATGGACGCCATGGTGTGTGACGTCTTCTCCCAGAAGTGCAGCAGGGTTGTCTGCAGCGCAAACAAACAAAGCCACCGTCACCACCGTGACAGCAAACATTAATCTGATCGTTCACAAGCGGGAAAAAAGCTTGCCCTTCGGACTGTGGGAAAAACCAGACTGTTTACTATTTGGTCATTTTTTTCACAGACGCTTTTATCCAAAGCGACTTACTTACTAGATCATTGAGGAGCGAGTAGGGGTTAGGGAACCTTGCTCATGGATACAGGTTAGGCTGTGGACAAGATACTGAGAATGTATTGCTCATTTTACTGCACAAAATATTTGTTGGTAGGTCCTGGGCTAAAATGACATCCGCAGGTGGGTCACGGGACTGTATGGGGCCGGAGGTGTACCTGGTAGGAAGTTAAAGGGCCCCTATTTTATTTTTTGTGACATCACAAGTGGGAGGTGTTCACTCAGATGTATGATAGATGATAGATCAGCCTATCAATTGGTACAGTCCACTGGGTAGGCCGGCAGGTTGCAGTATCCATCGTACATGTGGGTGGACACTCCCAGATGTATCACAAGTATAGGGTCGACTGTAATGGCTAATCAACATCACGCCTGGTGGTAAAATATGGGCCCTTTAACGCATGAGGTAGGAGATAGGAGGTAGGGTGGAGGTGTACCTGGTATGACGTTAACACATGAGGTAGGGTGGAGGTGTACCTGGTATGACGTTAACACATGAGGTAGGGTGGAGGTGTACCTGGTATGACGTCAACACGTGAGAGAGGAGGTTACAGCGGCTGGCCCCCAGCAGGTCCACCTTCTGGCACACGTCGTTCTTCAGTTTGTCAAAGCTTGTTTTGGTTGTTCTCACCTGGGCCTGAACCTGGGAGGAGAAGATAAGGTTACAGGTGTGGTTGGGAATCACACCCAGATGTAAAGCCTTGCTTTAGTACAATATCGCTTGGTGTTTCCTGCATGTGGACCCAGCAAGTAAACAAAAAGACAGTTTGGACGGTGTGTGCTGCCCTCTATTGGCAGTAGTTTGGTATGTTTTGTTTGTGTTTAAAATTGACAAAGCAACATGGACAATCCATGAAGACCACCACTACATCAGAAAAACCAGACTGATACAGCATGGTGTTTCACTATAATCCAATGAGCCACTGCATGTATTATTAGTCAACCCAGAACACTGCTGGACTCCAGCAAAGTAGTAAGGAACCAGAATTAAACTTAAACGATCATTTATCGATTGATAATAAAAAATGAGCAACCATTGCCTGGGGTTCCAGATGACGGTTGCTATTAAATCAATTACTGAATCAATCGATTGTGATGCACTTCATGTCCTTCTGACATTTCATTGATTGGTTGATAATAAAATGAGCAACCATCGTCTAGGGTTGCTTATTTTATTATCAATTTGATTAATTGTATTCGTTTGTATGAATAATTGTATTATCAATGCGACGGTATCTTCTCCGAAGATCCCCGCCGCACCTCACGTGGTCACGCTAACACGTTAACATGCTAACACACTAACATGTTAACACTGCTAACATGCTAACACGTTAACATGCTGACATGCTAACACGCTAACATGTTAACACTGCTAACGTGTTAACATGCTAGCACATTAACATGCTGACATGCTAACATGTTAACATTGCTAACACGACATGCTAACATGTTAACATTGCTAACATGTTAACATTGCTAACATGTTAACATTGCTAACATGCTGATCCGAGCGAACTCCGAACCTTGCGGAACTTCTCCATCTGCTTGTGGGTGTCGGGGTCGAGCTCCTGGGACACGTCTTTCATCCAGAGCAGTGCACCGCGGTACTCTGTGCGGCTCTGCTCCATGCGGTTCACCGTCAGACAGGTGTCTGAGATGGCCCTGTAGCGGAACGTCTCCACCTCCTGGTACAGGCGGCACAGGGGCTTGCGAAGAGCCAGCCTGCAAGGCCCAGCAACACACACGCACATACACGAACACATACACACACACACACACACACACACACACACACACGTACACACACACACACACACACACACACACACACACATTCACAGAACCACACACACACACACACACACACACACACACACACACACACACACACACACACACACACACACACACACACACACACACACACACACACACACTACACACTACATACACTACACACTACATACACACACTACATACACACACTACATACACACACACTACTGTACATACACTACACATTACATACACACACTACATACACACACTACTGTACATACACT
>OOFB01006810.1:1645-12249 GCA_900323305.1 Trachyrincus murrayi | reverse complement strand
CCCCCCCCTTCAAAAAAATGTGACAGATTAGAAAAAAACAGCCTACATGTTCCTAGTGTCTGGCAGCAAGGCCGCCTGTGATTGGTGCCTGCTGGCCTCTCGTCGTCCCAGCCTATCGGGCCGGGGGAGAGAGTCTCCTGGTGCGGCGCAGCGCAGCAGACAACCCGGAGATAACAGCTGCACCCGGGGAAGAAAGAGAACAAACCACCCCGAGCTAAACGAGGTAAGGTCTCCCCCTCCTCCCTCTCTCTCCCCCCCTCTCTCTCCCTCTATTCGGGGGTGTTTTGGTGTTTTTCGGTGTTAAACGTCGCCATGTTGAATCGCAAGGAATGAGCTTTTCTTTGCCATCGACTCGGGAAGTTGTGTTCCGGGAGCTAACGGCTAACAGCCACCAGTGTGTGTGTTAGCCTCGGGACGCCTGCGATGTGCGGGGCTGCCGCTGCCGTGGAGCCCGACGGGGAACGGGTCGCGGGTTAAACTCCCATGTTGCACCTTTTTTTTTATTTAAAAATTTTTTTTTTAAAAAACCAACAACAACGCACACAACCAGATTACCGGTTCTCCAGAACAACGGACGGGGAAAAAAAACCTTGCGGGGGGGGGGGGACATAGTGTGTGTGTGTGTGTGTGTGTGTCTGCAACTTTTCGGTCCGGTCTTCTGGAGCCGTGACGTCGTGTAGGATGTGACCTTTCCCGAGGAGGTCCATCCATCCGCCGGCCTAGACGCTAGCGCACACACACACACCGCCCTGTAGCTCCTTCTTCTCCTCCTCCTCCTCCTCCTCCGTCTTCTTCTCCTTCTAACCACACGTAAGCTCGGTTCGACCCCGTCGTGTTTAGCGTCGGGTTCTCTCGGTGGAACCACGGCGTATTTTCCGCGTTAAGGAGAACCTGTTCGGCTAGTTGTCAAACTAGGGCATCGCAGCCTAGCATTCGGCTAACAGGCTAGCTGCCCGTCAGCCCGGAGTAAAGTAGCGCCCTGCTAACTACGTTATGTCTCTATATTAATCTCTATATCTGTGTGTGTGTATATATATGTATATGTATGTAGGGCTGTGTGTTTTAGTGTCGGTTTAAAGGCCTGTTACACCCGTTTGCTGCTAACGTTAAGTTCCTGGTGAGGTGACGTTGAGGATGTGTTGAACTTCTGAACATGGGTTTCCTTTTCACTCTGCAACAAAACAAAAGAGGAAACAGAGAAGCAGCCGTTTGATGCTCGGGTCTTTGATCAGGACCAACGCAACCCAGACGAGATCACACTTCAGGACACTAACGTACTGTTGATCAGCTGTTTCAGATCAGCTCAGGTCACTTTTTAAGTGTTTCTTGGGGGGGTAAGGAAGTGCATTATCTAAGTGTAGTGTAGGGCCTCAAAGACTGTGTGTTAGTTTTTAACATTTCAACAACGTGCAGTTTCAGTTTGGGGGTCATTTGTTTTTCCACATATGGAGCTGATTTTACTAAATTAGTTTAATAGGTTAAGATTTGAGGAAATGTAGGCCTATGCTTTGTAATGTGTGCACACATCCATTAGGACTAGGATGTGGTGAAATGTGGGGCAAAGCTATTCAACCAAAATGACCTATTATTGAAATTTTCACACAAATACCGGTGAGGTAGTTATTAGCAGCTCTCAAAAATGAATCCAATTGTATTCAAATTCCTAGACATTACCATAGCCATAGTCACTGCAGATGGAGTTCACATTTTTAGATGTTGTGTTCATTCGGTGACGAGTGTATTGAGCCTGTGTATAAAATCCTTGAACGTCGCGCTGAGATGTTCCTGCTGCCGTACATCTAGTAGCATGCTCTTAACCGTATCGGTGGTAAGGTGACCGATCTGAACAGGGCTCTCTGAACATGAATTGTAGGCCTCTTCTGACACGCCCTTGTGATGAGTCGGCCTAGCTCTAGCCACAGCCACCTGGAGCAGGACGCAAACCTCAGTCTCCATGCTATCTGGACAATGGCCAACATCACATCCAGTCATTGTCACAGTGCTTTCTCTAAAGTTTTAAAATAGGAAATTATGTCGTATAATTGTATTTCATTTCCAAAAGCAGACTCGGGCCTAGTGGATTATTGTATAGTTTTACCTCGTCAATCTTCTAATTTTGAACTGTTGCGCATGTATGCAGTTGATGTGACACAATGCCAATTAAATGCCTCAAGAAGTGTGCCGTTTGTGTCTTTCTAGCTTTATATTTTCATTAATCCTTTCCCTTTGCAATTCTGTGAGTGTGTGTTTTCGTAAGCCTCCGACCTAATTAAAACCGCATGGTAATGTGTTGTGTTCCCCTGCAGCCAGGAGAAAGCTTTTGGAGAGAGCCAGACGGGCTGGTTTGGGAGGATTCGAGCAAACAAGTGAAACTAAACCCATGACAGAGATGTGGGATGGGGCAGACGGTTAGTATTGTGCATACGTGTGCCTGCTGTGGTTAGCCTGACTGCCAAGCTGTCCATACTTACCTTGACTTACAATTATTTGTATGTATTAATTATTAATGCCCATCATACTGCCTTTTTGTTGACCATAGGTGTGACCAAGATTGTACTCGTGAACTGTTATTTTTCTTTGCCTTTTTGTGTCAGTGTAGAGCTTTCAAGTTGAATAGTTTATTGTTGGGATCATTAAATGAGACAGACAAGCTCAACAGTATATTCCAGTTTCATTTACAGAGGCCTTGGACCCTTCTACCATGTACCGCTTAATCCCTTACTACTTAACTTCCCTTTAAAGAATGTTGGAGTACTACTGCCAAGGGCTAGTAGGCTACCTACTACTGCCAAGGGCTAGTAGGCTACCTACAGGTACTACTGCCATGGGCTAGTAGGCTACCTACTACTGCCATGGGCAGGCTACCTTCATATGTAAACTACCCTTCCTCCACACCACATATTTTACACATTGAAAAACAACCAAAGCAGTGACATCTTGTGTCATCTTGCAGTTTGCGCTGCTGTTTTTAAGTTATAAACTATTCACATGTTACATTGTGAAATACATTTGATGACATTTATTGTGTTAACAAGTAAAACACACAGCAGTAGCTCAGCAATTTCCTTGGCCAAATGTGAAAATATTATTCAAATCATCTTTATTTGGTTATTGCATTAGTGGTCTGTTACACATCCACTAATGATACCTGAATATTTTCAGAGTGAGTTATTAAACATGGCAAGACATTTGTTTTAAAGCAGCATACTAAAAGGGCACGCTGCTTTGATTGTGAAGAAATTATTCCTTTCAAGGGTGTGCTTATGCAAACACAGACACAATACATCATACATGATAGGAATTCATATTTTAAGATGTTTACATGCGTGATTTCACCATGGACATCTCTGAGCATTAATGCTGAAAGAACAAGGATGGATAGAATATGGTGTCGAGATCTTACTTAGGTTCCACATGTTGCCACACCTGCTCAACTATCAGAAACCAATGTAAGCCTGACTTTACCACTTTCGCAACATTTTCTTCAGGTCCCAAGGAGGAGGAGGACGGGAGGCCTTCTTCTGCAGGTCCTGTGAATGCAGAGAAGAATCCTGCTCCTGTTGAAAGTCCTGCTCCTACAGATGTGCAGGACATGTCTGTGGTCATGATTGATAAGGAGGAGGAGGAGGAGGAGGAGGAGGAGGAGACGGAGGTCGACCAAGCGGGCGATCCAGGTGAACCACAACAGCTGCCATCTATGCAAACTCCTCAGGAGACATCTGTGACAGCTGAGTCGAGAGAAGATGAGCAGCAGTTTCCGAACTGCGGCAAACTTGGCGCAGAGAGTCCCAAGGACTCGCAACCAAAGTCGGAGTCTGCCTCTCTGCAGGGCCAGGAACTGGAAAGCCCGGACCCCGATATCGACTTTGATCCTGACCCCGACGGCGACCTTGAAGGTGACCTCCAGGGAGAGTCTCATCCATGCCTGCACTGTGAGCGCCACTTTTCCACCAAACAGGGTCTTGAGCGACACATACACATTCACACCACAGCCAACCAACAGACACACCTCTTCAAGTGCCGCTACTGCGGGAAGTCCTTTGGCTCACAGGTGGGGCGGCGGAGGCACGAGAGAAGGCATGAGAGTGGAGCGAAGAAAAAGCCTGGCTCCTTGGCAGGAACCGCCACTCTCCTCAGTTCAGCAGGAAAGGCTGGCGGTTCAAGTCCTGAATGCACCAGTCCGACCAGTTACATAGCCATAGGCTCTCAGTTTCCAGTAGGGCATCAGCCCAACCCTGAGTTGGCGAAGAAAGATTTAAGGCCTGAAGCCGACCGACCTTTTACATTGGAAGAGTACGGAGAGTCCAAGGAACTGCATCCCTGTAAATACTGTAATAAGGCATTTGGCACTCACACCAACATGCGACGGCACCAGCGAAGGATCCACGAGCGCCACTTATTGCCAAAGGGTGTTCGCAGGAAAGGCATGCTGCCGCAGGAGGTGTCTGTCCAGCGGCTGCCCGACGAATCCCCCAGCGGCAGCCCTCCGCTTGTCTATGTGCCCAGTGCCGACACAGAAGACGAGGCGGACGGAGACGAATATGTAGTGGACATATCCAAAAATATCTCTGAAAATCTGAGCTTCTACATCGACGGCAAAATTTTGTCCACCAGTTCGGTCAGCAACTGTGAGGTGATAGAGGTAAATTCTAGGTCTGCAGCACTGTTTGGCCTCGATGCAGTGATAATCAGCCCCAACCAGATCAGCCAGGCATTCAAAGTGGAGAGCAAAC
This sequence comes from Trachyrincus murrayi, assembly GCA_900323305.1. Classification (NCBI taxonomy): domain Eukaryota; kingdom Metazoa; phylum Chordata; class Actinopteri; order Gadiformes; family Macrouridae; genus Trachyrincus; species Trachyrincus murrayi. The sequence goes on along the minus strand of OOFB01006810.1, from coordinate 7,516 downwards.
CTAATGCTGGAAAACCGTTGGTCTCTAACCTCGGCCAGCCAACATCAAAAAGGAGAACTACGACACCGCCACTCATTCCGTCTCTCAAAATGGAGACCGAAACAGGATTCTCTGTGTCTTCTTCCTCTTCATCTTCATCCACATCTTCCTCATCAAATTTATTAGTAGGAGGACTGTTCTCCCAGTCCACAGAATCATTAGCGTTTCAAAGAGAAAAAACTGTCTATCTTTCCCCTAAGCTGAAACAGCTTCTACAGTCACAGGACAGTCAGAAGTCCACCATTGCCCAGATAGGAGACAGCCATAGACTGGCCTCCCCTCTGTTGGTCACCTCACTGCCAGGGGCCTCGGGCCGGTTCAAGAGGAGAACATCCTCTCCTCCGTCTTCTCCACAGCTCAGTCCCACACAGAAGCCTGATAACTCTAAAGCGGAGGTGGGAAGCTTGTACACTCTGAAGGTGCCAAAGGTGGAGAGCCACCACCTGTCCCCCGTGTTGAACCTCACTGTCCACGAGGACGCGGATACAGTTTGTTCCTCTGAAAAGGACGTGTCTAGCAGGTCTTCCTCCAGCTGCGGTGGTAATTCCTGCAATCAGCAACCCTTGGACCTGTCCAGCTCTGTCAGCAGGAGGAGCGACGTCTTGAGCAAGACGCTGGGGGATTCTGCTCTGGATTTAAGTATGCAGCGGAAGAGCACCGTGGAGCCAGAGGTGAAGGGCGCTCCGCCACTGCAGCCCCTGACCAAGAAGAGAAAGCCAAACACGAGCATGCTTGAGAAGGTTCTGATGAACGAGTATGCCGGTCTCACCTCGGCAGGAGAAGAGGGCCCCTCTGTCTTGTCGCTTCAGTCTCTTTCGCCAAGCATGGCTTCAGAATCAGCTCACCCATCTCCACCCTCCCTCACTCCCGTCACGATGAACCCCTCCTCCCCCGCCACCTCCAGCATGACCTCCCCCACGCCCCCTCCCCCAGTTCTCCCCACCATACCATCGCCACCAGATATGCCTAGCTCTCCTCATTCTCAGCCCTCAGACTGCTCCGTGTCCAGACCTCTCCCAGTGCTGTCTCCCAAGATCTCTCCCAGGTCCAATAAAGACAATGCTCTGTCTGACACGGAGGAGACATCGATCGCTAAGGAAGACCGGGACAGTGTTGACGAACCACTTGATTCGGCCCCTCACACACCAGTTCAAGATCCTCTTGAGAGCTCATCCACTCCCAGCCCCACTGAGCCCACGCCAGAAGAGCCTCCCACGCCAGAAGAGCCTCCCACAGCGGAGACTGAAGTTCCCCACACTCTAAAAGACAACGGTCTGACCAATGGTAAGCCGGAGAGTCAAGACCCAGAGTCCATGATGGAGGCGAAGTCCCTGTCCTCAGACTCTACTCCTTTAACATCCCAACAACCCTCACCTGCCTCGCCCGCATCTCCACCTGTATCGCACAATACATCTCCACCACCACTGTCACCATCTGTCGCTCTTTCTGTGATAAAGAAGGAGCCTGTTCACTACTCTGAGGAGATGCTGGACACAAGCCAAGCACACAGTGATGCAGACGACTCCGCGTGTCCTGCTGTAAATGAGACTCCCAAGGAGAAGGGAGATGATTCTGAGACTTTCTGCAAGACCTTTGTGTGTAATGTCTGTGAAGAACCATTCCGCTCCATAAAAGCTCTGAACGGTCACATAGTCACCCATGCTGTTGAATGGCCTTATAAATGTGAGTTCTGTGTGCAGTTGTTTGCGGAGGCCCCGGCCCTGCTGGCTCACCGGACGTCCCTGCACAGCGTTGGCGGGATCTTCGTGTGTTCCGAATGCTCCAAAGAGTTTGCCTTTCTCTGTAACCTGGAGCAGCATCAGAAAGACCTACATCCGAGTCATAACTGCACCCACACCACGGTGGAAAGTGGCAAACTGAGGCCACACAACTACACAGACCCATCCAGGGCCAAAGAGGAAAGCAGCCCCTCCACGCCAGCACCGGAGACCGACGACAAAGCCGCTCCGCAAAGTGACCCAATTGAAAAATCCCCCAAGGTTAATGGACAGTCGGCAGAGGATGAGCCGGAGCCAGAGGACTCCTCAGAGGAGCTCTACACTACAATAAAAATCATGGCCTCCGAGGCAGGGAAGCCGAAAGGCTCCGACGTCCGGCTCGGCCTCAATCAACACTACCCCAGCTTTAAGCCGCCGCCGTTCCCCTACCACAGCCGGTCCCACGCCGGTTCTGTGGCCTCGGCCACCAACTTCACCACCCACAACATACCGCAAACCTTCAGCACCGCTATCCACTGCACAAAGTGTGGCAACAGCTTCGACAACATGCCCGAGCTGCACAAGCACATATTAGCCTGTGCGAACGCTAGCGATAAGAAGCGTTACACTCCTAAAAAGAATCCCATCCCTCTCAAACAAGTCGTGAAGCCTCAGAACGGGGCCTTGTCGCCGGCTGCCGCCAGCGCAGGACAAAGCGCTTTCCGGCGAATGGGCCAGCCTAAGAGACTCAATTTCAATCAAGAGCCCTCTGGCAAAGCCAAAATGAGTGCCCTGAATAAGAAGAAGAACCAGCTGGTCCAAAAGGCGATTTCACAGAAAAACAAAACTGCCAGCAGTGTGAAAAAGGCCTCCGTGAAAGTCGAGGACCAGGAGCCCGAGCCTCACATCTGTCCTCACTGCAGTCGGGAGTTCACCTATCCCGCGAGCCTCAGTAAACACATCGCCATCAGCTGTCCCATGAAGCCCGAGCCCAAAAAGGACAAGAAGGGTGACGTGAAACAAGAAGCGCCGCAAATGAGCCTGAGAAGGAAAGCCACGGACGCCGACGCCCCGGAGTCGGAGCCCAAACCACTGGGGAAGACCAGGGCCCGCAGCTACGGTGCCGCCGAGCCCGAACCCCCGCAGGCCAGCAAGGGAAGAACCGGCGCTCCGCTGGGCCGGCCTAAAAGACCCGCCTCGTTCCCTGCCTCGCCGGCCGTTCCTGGTAAAAAAAGGAAAAAGGGTCAAGCTCAGAACTCACCGCCGCCTCCTCCTCCTCCCGCCCTGCCGGTCTCGGACGGTCCGAGTGACGCGGTGCAGCGGCCGGCTGTGAAGGCGCAGCGGGTGGCGAAGGAGGCGGCGTCCAAGAAGGCAGCGGAGGTCAACTCTCCGCTGCAGCAGCAGCCAAAAAAAGAGGAGCGCTTTTCCCTGCGGACCAGAGAGCGGGTGGGCGGACCGGTCACCCGGAGCCTGCAGAGCGTCAACACGGTTCCTACCGTGCAGGTGAAAACCGAGCAGCCCCTCATGGAGGAGCCCAAAGAGCCTCAGGTATGATATTTACTTGTTTTTAATGCATTTTAAATAGAGTCGAACATTTTAAGCACAGTAGTATTCAGAGAGTAAGATTAAAGTGAATCAGTATTTTTAGTGTGCTCGTTTTGTTTTGTTTTTACAAGTAAAGTTAAGTCAAAGGGCTGATGTATACCTGATATCATGTCCTCCGATCAGTTGACGTACTCAGCGTTAAAGTCCCGTGACAAAAAAACTGAACTGTGGGACGAAAGGCCAGCTGCATCAATTGTGACTTATTGAACCAAGCAATAACATGGCTCTCATGGTCCTCTTGTGTGTTTCCAGGAGTCACCGTTGAAGTGAGCTGTGCAGACGTGCTGGTCATTGCCTGGGAATGTGATGCTCACCCTCCCTCTGTGAGATGTTCTGGACTAACCGAGGCACTGAGCACTGAGGTGGCCCATCAGCGAAGACTGTTTAGTGCCCAAAGCTAGTGAGGTCTGTTTGTTCGCTATTGCCTCGCTGGCTGTGAAGACGGAGTCCTCTTAATCTTCCATTTATACTCTGAACTGAGCCTGGATTTAAGCCACCTGCAAAAAAAACCCTAATGAAATGAAAGAAGACCTGACTAAATGACATTGAGTTATTGGATACGAATCTGTCACTTCTAGACTCGACAACAATAACATTAGGGTCATTTTAAAACTGATATATTGCAAATGGCAATCATGTATCAGTTTGAAAACTAGTTTGGTGTCTGTTTTCCGTTCTGTTCTGTTTTGTTTAATTGATCTTCAGATGTTTCCAGAGTATCGTGCATGTGCTGAATAGATGCATATTAATTAGAAAAGGCCATTCTTCCATAGCTCTCTTGTCATGTCCCACGTCTACATAAGTTACATTGAGTTTAAAAATGAATATGTATGTTTTGATTTAAGATTTTCTAGTCAATATATTGTAGAATATATCTTTTTTTTTTCTTTCTTTTTTTTCTTGTTGGGAAACAAAGGTGAAAACTGCAGTGGCTTACTGCAGAGGCTTACTGCAGAACTCGGTCCTCAGGAACACTGTATATGTTTGTATGTGTTGAGAACGTGTACATGGGAATGGCTGGGTGTGTGTGTGGCCTGACGGCTTTGGTTTGCTCTCAACTTGAGTATATTCTTGCTTTTCTTCTATTGTGCTTAACCTGAGCAACGTAACCTTGGTTCGAGTTGTTTCGATTACAAAATGGTGGTAAAATGTTAGGGCCCTCCTTTTATAAAGAATGTCGGTTACCGGATTTGGAGAAACACTGCCAGAAATGTCCGTTATTTTTGCTAACACTTTGGGTTTAGTGCCCCGCCCCACGGAGAAAAAAAAACATAAATAAAACTAATGTGTCATTCGTACAGCACTTTAAATGAGCTGCCAAAATTCTAGCTGGATCAATAATCTGTATTGTTACCTGTATGTGTACTGTTGTACACAAGTGACACGTGGTTTGCCACACCTTAGGTTGTTGGGGAAAAAACTATTTTGATTATTTCCTTTCCTTTTAATTGAACTCTAAAGTAGTTTTCTGTATTATGCTATGCCAAAAAGAAAAGCACAGGTTTGACTTTTTTTGTTTTTGATTTACACGCCGATCATGATCATTGTGATATTTCTTGAATTCTTGAAATATTCTGATTACTTTCAGGAATAACGCTGGTTTACCATAACTTTCAACGTTTTCGTTGAGGTGTCATTTTTTTGAGACTTCATAGTGTGTGTAGTGCATGTAATGATGTACAGTCAAGTCCCTATACAGCAAAAAAAAAAGGTGAATTGTTTCCTTTAACTATTATTTTCCCACTTATCACTCTGGACCATATGTGAATCAACCATGACAGCCCTCCATGGCTTGTAGCATGTTTTAGAGAAGGGCCTTTAATGGAATATCGTTTAAAGGTAATTTATGTTTCCATGAGAAATATTCATACAAGTTTTGCCTTTTAGCATTATGTATCTTAGGATGAACAAAGACCGGTATCCCTAATGACCTCAAGCAAAACGTTACTGTAATTGACATAATAAAAGTTTTTCAATTTGCTTTCAGCCCTTTTATTTCATTTTCATTGTGTGTGTTTCCACTGACCTTTCCCTGTGTCTGCATTAGGCTGTTGGGACTTGCTGAATGAAGACTGTGCACAGATTACAGTCAACTGAGGTGAAGGCCTTTGCATTGCAGTCTTTGAACATTGTGGGACAATGTTTTCAAATGTAATTCATAGAAACGAAACATTAAGAGCTTGTTTATTCCAGAACGGCAAAGTCCAGCATTTCTTTGAAAAATAAAACGTGAACATTTGCTAATCGGCCACATGTGGCTGTATATGATGTGGTATGTGCAGGAGTTCCACGTTTCGATAGTTGAGACCAAGGGCATAGGATAGGTTTGGACTGACATGGCTGTAACGTACGTGTGTGTGCGTGTGTGTCCTCTGATGAAGGTCTTGATGTGAGAGCCACAGAGAAATCACAGTTGGCTGATCCAATCTTTATCAGAACACAGCCCACATGACACCCTGCTGTGTGTGTGAGTGTGTGTGTGAGAGAGAGACAGAGACAGACAGACAGA
>OOFB01006805.1:12649-35037 GCA_900323305.1 Trachyrincus murrayi | reverse complement strand
AAAACCCCCCCCCCCCCCCCCCCAACCTATATTTCACCATCTCCTCCTATATGGGCCACTGGGCTCGAAACCCCTTAATTGGGTTTACATTAGGAGTTGCACCTGTACCTACATTAGATTCAGTTCACAATGTCAACGATAATGATAAGAATAGGCCACACTACGGGATCATCTTTCAGTGATGCAGGACGCTCATTGTATTACAAGACTCATATCCAAAACAGAACAACAACACGACCTTGTGGCCATTAAAGGATAGTACCTACTCGTTTGATTGTATGTGGACAAAATAGGCCTATAAACCGAAGACCTTTCACTGACCTCAACGGCAGTGAAAGTCACGCAAAATGTCTTGAACAGAAAACGTGATTCGTTTTCCTAACCAGTCACACTAAAAGTGTATTTTTCTTCATGTTTTGATAGATTCTTCACCTCCCCATTTAACACATTTATGATCTCATGTCATTTTGTAATACATTTTTTATATTTCATGAGTAGAACAGATCATTTAATTATTATTAATTTAATAATTTCTATTTTATTTATTTCGTTTGACAAAGTCAAGTCATTATAAATAAGTTTATTTGTTTGTATATACTCCATATCACAATTAATGATTAATGTGGATCTCAGAAGGCTAAGGAAAAACTCTCCATTGGGAACAGGACCAAGACTTTATAAGGCCCACACATAGCGGGTCCCTCCTTCCAGGGATGGTTAGGAGTTAAATAGAGTCTGTTTGGACAGGCAACAGCAAAACATCAACAATGAGTTAAGAATACACAAAAATAATTATGAAGACAAAATCAAACGTTTCAAAAATTGTTAAGCATTAAAACTACAATTGACTTTCATTAAGCTGCATTTGTTTTTAATATTAGTTGCCATCGCTCCAGGGGGAAAAAAATGTAGCCCAACACTTATTTTACTAATCATCAACAGCTGTCCGGTCTCTGGTGAATCCCAGGTCTCCAGAGTACCCTGGTTTTGGCAAACTACTTCACCATGTAAGGAGAACTTCTGCCGGGCTGGGGGTCCCAACTACAACCCCCCAGACACCGACCCTACCATCATCACATAGCCTAGTCCATCTCCGTCCTCTGCAGCTGTTGTATTTAAGACCTCTGCCTTCCAACCGCTTGACACACTCACCGGGGCAGCGGCACTACGAGCAGGACAAGCAATGGTACGTACCAGTGGCGATTCTGATTCGAGCGGGCCAGCTTTGTTCTAAAATCCTAAATCAAATCGTACATTAAAGATACATAAAGAGTTTACTCCGCTATCGTTATCACGTTGTGATGTTTCCGTGAGTGACGTACAATCCTGAACCTTTGTTTGTTTTTAAAACAATGACGACAACTGCCACCACTCCCATTTAGGCGAGCAGAAAGACCAAGAAGAAGGAAGGGTGCGCCAAGAGAGCTCAGAGGGCCTCTTCCAACGTCTTCTCCATGTTCGAACAAACGCAGATCCAGGAGTTTAAAGAGGTGACATTGCAACGTGAAGATATGCAGGCCTAATGCGTTGTGTTGTGTTGGGGAGGCTGATTATTTTACGACCTCACTGCGTTATTCTCACAGGCTTTTACACTCATCGACCAAAACCGGGATGGATTCATCGATAAGGAAGACCTGAAGGACACGTATGCATCTTTGGGTTAGTATTTCTGTTGCGACGAGTAGACATAATGAACTACATGATTTAAAATACTTTCCTCACCTATAAACAATATATATATTAAAAAATATATACATAATACATTGTCACATGTATACTATTCTATTCTATTGTGAAAAAATCTATTTTATGAAGGACAGCTGAAAAACGTTTTTCTGCAGGTAAGCTGAACGTGAAAGACATGGAGCTTGAGGACATGTTGAAGGAAGCGACCGGCCCCATCAACTTCACTATGTTCCTCACACTGTTTGGAGAGAAACTGCACGGTAAGATGTGATGTTAATAGGCCTATACATCATAGTTTTATTATAAACCCATAATATATTAGCCTGGCTTACATATATATAGGCATGCAGGAGTGCTGGCTTCATTCTGTTGGGTTCACATGCGGTAAAGTGTGTATTATTACTAATGCGTAGGCACGGATCCGGAAGACACCATCTTAAACGCCTTCAAAATCTTCGATCCCGATTCCAAAGGCTTCATACACAAGGATGAGTAAGTGGTCCCATTCCCTTCAAACAAAGTATAATTCAATGAAATATATATCATCACATTAAAATACTCTATGTACTTATTTTAATTTTTTTGGTAAAAACAACTTGACTTTTGTTTTCAGACTGCAGGAATTACTGATGACACAGGCAGATAAGTTTTCCGCTGAGGAGGTACAAGACATTTTTACCATGCTCAAATGTGTTAAAAAAAATCACTCTACATCCTTTTCTTTTGTGTAGAAATTAAATTCTCAGTGATCACTCCCATTGTGTTGCAGATCAAGCAGATGTTTCAATCGTCCAACATCGACACGACAGGACAACTGGACTACAAATCTCTGTGTTACATCATCACACATGGAGAAGAACAGGAGGAATAAAGACTTAATCCCATCCATCTCTCTCTCATATATATATATATATATATATATATATATATATATATATATATATATATACACACACACATACAGGTATATATATACATACATATACATACACACCTGTAACAATATACCTGGTGGATATTGGAGTTATTAGCTCCACCACCAGAGCCTTTAATTTGTGTGGAAGTGTGACTTAAGTTAAAGTGAACATGCAAATATTGGCATGCCAGGTCAATCAATGGTGGTGTAGTTCTACTATCCAACACGTTCTTATCGCTCTATGTTCTCAATTAAACCAGTTCCAGTTCTTTTGATTCGGTGATTGGGTTCTTTGTATACATCTATCCATCAAAAGTGGGAGTGTGCAACCAGATGCATCAACTCTGGCCTACCAGTTGGTATAGTCCACCAGGGAGGTGACTGAGGAGTTAACACAGCTCTGGGTGGACACTCCCACTTGTGAATTCACAAATGACCACATTTAAAATGGTTTGTATTGACTATTGAGTATTGAGAGAATAAAGGGACCTCTCCTGGTCACCTCTGAATACACTGCGGTATTGAATTGAAAGACCTCAGAAATCCATGGGAAACATTTTATTAAATTAACTCACATTTAAATATTCTGATTGTGATTATGATTTTATCAAATTAACTCACATAAATACTTCCGATTGACCATTAAATATAATGACAAAATAAAACATGTTTGTGCAACACTATTTTAAGGAAAAAAATGTGCAAAAAAAAAAAACACTTCGACAATTCGACTGACATTCGTCGGTGAATACAATTCAGTGTTGCGTTTCAGTGCTAGCAGTTGTACCAGTAGTGAGATATTCAGATGACATTCGTCGGTGAATACAATTCAGTGTTGCGTTTCAGTGCTAGCAGTTGTACCAGTAGTGTGATATTCAGAGTGATGCACTTCTTACTTCGTCCAGCAGAGGTCACTGACAGGCTGCTGCTTGGGCCTCAGTAAAGACATAGAAGGCCAAGGAGAATCCAGGAAGTATGAGATGGTCCGTGGGCGGCAGAATATTTCCCTTCAGCTCGGGGAGAGTTTGGTCGTCTAACATCTGCAGCAGTTTCTCATTGAGCATCACAGACCTGTCAATCACAGCAATCAATCAATCTTTATTTATATATATAATAAAGCGCTTTTCGTGCAAAACTGCAATACAAGAGAGTTTAAAATAACAATAAAAAAATCGGAATCAGAGACATACATTTGAGAGGTATATTTAAAAACACAAAAAGACACTACTCGATTAGAAGAAAGCTAAACTAAAAAGGTACATTTTAAGATGCCATTAAAAATTATTGACGTATTGTGATGCCCTCTGGCTGACTATTGCAGAGCATAAACAATTATCACAGGATGTGGGTGGAAAATGTGTGTGTGTGTGTGTGTGTGTGTGTGTGTGTGTGTGTGTGTGTGCGTGTTAATGAATGTGTGCGCGTTTGTGGAGATGAAAAGAAATGCATGCTTTCATTACGCCTGGGCAAATGACCAAGCAAGGCATCTCTTGAGTTCAGCCTGTTCTTTGCTACCCTTATGCATCTGCCCATTCAGCACACATTGTTCTCCTGGCTGGAGATAAGGGAGTTTTTCCTTGCCCTTTAGAGGGCTTACGGTTAGGGGGGTGTCGCATAATGTGGGCATGTGAAGCCTGTGATTAAGGGCTATACAACTAAAATGAGCTTGACTAAATGTGGTATTGTTTTTCCTCTTTATTATTACTTGTTTTCTTGAAATTATTACTTATTTCATTGAAGAGCACCAGAGACCAGAAAACCAAAGTCAAATCCCTTGCATGTGTAAAAGCATACGGCTGGGCCAGTAAAGCTGATTCAGATTCAGCTCAAAGTCTTAATTGGTAATGCAGGGATGGGGGTGTGGGGGGGGTTACCTAGAGTAGAGTCCTTCTTCGTCCGGCTGGTCAGACTGCAGGACAAAGGCCTCCACTGTGCTGAGGGACGGCTGGGCAGGCAGAGTCAGTCTGGATGGTCTAGCACCCAGATTCATGGCAATCAGCGTGACCGCGCCTTTACTATAGCCTCTGGTGAGAGCAAAACAACAAAAATACATGATAACGATACATTGTATTCATAAAGTGCTTTTCTAGACATTAAAAGTAGGGTTAGGTGATTTTCCCATAGAACGGTATATCAGGGTTGCATAAAATGATGACGTGTCAATCAATATCAATACCGTCTCAAAATATGTATCTCGTTATAAGCGCCTGTTTCTTTTTTTTCCACACTTATTTGAATTTCTCTAACTGCCACTGATCTGGAGTCGTGCTTACTGTCCACTGCTGTCATTTGTCAGAGGCTAGAGGATTTTATCTGACATCAGCCAATCAGTGGGATGTGCTTGAGGCACGAGCCTATGATAGTGAAGGCGCTAAAATGGCAGGTAGTGCTATCACTGCGATTCAGCTAGTTGCGACGGCCCCTGTCTGTGAACGACTAAAATCCGATTGCAGACATCTAGAATAAGATTAAGGTTGGAAAATTCACTTTATTCCCCAATACACGCGACATGCTGGATGCAAGTTACGTGTCTCGGAGAATAAAGGCAGAATTAATGAATGACCTTTAGCATACATTCGATTTGTTGACTTTACATTTTTTATCTTTTCCCCAAAATGAGCCCTATCTTTTTGGCTTCATGGTCGATATGTATGCAAAGCTTAGGCTATATAAATATTGGTGAAAGCGAGGTATAAAGTGCTGGTGGATTTCTTTCTTACTCCACAACCTTGTTTGTTAATGGGTTTATTGTGTATGAAGAATGGGGGAAAAAGTGATTTGCAGACGATTGCTTCCACCCTGTGGCAGAAGAGAGCGTAGCAGCTCATGGCACATTGGAAACGGACGTTATAAGATGCGCTCCCGCTTAATTATACAAGTTGCTTTTTTTTTTACAGTTAACCCGTAAACATCAATGTTTTGAGGAGATGTGTTAACGGTTTGAAAATTAGAAAAATTGAATAAAAGGTCACTAAAAAACATTTAAAGCATACACATTAAGTAGCAGAAAGAGGGACAGACGTGAGGGTGAGACATTAAAAGCAAGAATAAAAATATAATAATTATACATTAGTTAAAATATGACATGTACAAGTACATGTCCTGTGACAATTACATTACCTGTTTTTGTTTGCACAGTGCAGATACACCCGCACTTCCTTCCTCTTGTTTTGGAGGGCAGCAACAGGAAGTGCGTCAACTGTCAAAACCTCTGGTCCAACGAGTCTTTTGTGGAGAACCGACAGCCAATAGTCCTGGAGAAGAGACACAAATATGTTATTTGAATATTGGGATAACATAACACACACTTTTAGAAATAGGAATCTTTGGTATTTTAAGATTTGTTCTTATTTGTATTCAGCATCTGCTAAAGGTATCTGCTAAATAACTAAATATAAAAGCAAATGATTAGTACAAGAGAGAACAGAACATGGACTCTGCTTACAGGAAGGGGATCCAGGTTGTCGTCGACCAGGTGGTACGTTCCAGAACCGATTAACACCTGTCTGATGACAACGTCGAGGCCCATCTTAGCAGCAAGTCCCAACTTATCCAGCCACCTGCATGAATAGATTATTTAATAAAGTGTTGTATACACACACGCATATAACATGCACAAGCTATGAAACCATGCTAGTATCTATTTCTGCTTATTAAATGTTAAATGTTTATTTTAGCTGTTTTTTTATAAACATATTTTATTATTTTAGCTTTTTATTATAAACATATTTTATTATTTTTGCTTTTAGCATCAATAAATATATTTATATATTCATATTTATATTAATATTTTTCTTTTTCTTTACATGAGTTGTAAAATATCAGGAAAGTCCTTTTGGTACAAAGGCAAAAAGGGTTAGGGTTAGTACAGTAGTTACTACAGTAGTAGTGTAGTTCTGTAAACGCATGCATTTAGTCGGTACAGTAATTAAAAAAGATTGTAGATTCAACCCAATATCTTTGTAGCAGACTACTCACATTGTTACGCTTTGAAAAAAGTTTAACATTCACCTTAACTACACAGAAAACACATATCCCCAGAGTTCTGCATAGCTCCCCATGGTGTCATAAGACCAGACAGCGCAGGGCAAGTAAATCTAATAACCAAGCATATATTTCACCACAGCCCATGAATCCCGTATCCCATGTGACCTGACCTTGGGCTACCATCAGTTCCTCATCATGGACATCTGCAGGGCTCTACACTAAGCCCATTTTGCTCGCATATGCGACTAAAAATAGGAGCTGTGCTAACGTGAAAATAACTACTCGCACAAATGCAGAATAGAATGGGACGCCAACCAATCAGGTCCCTCCACTCACACAAACCTCACATGGGACAACCAATCAGGTCTCTGGACTCACATGAACCTCGGCCATGGGACAAACAATCAGGTCTCTCCACTCACATGAACCCCCGGTAGGACAACCAATCAGGTTTCTTGACTCACGCAAACCTCAGCCATGGGAACAACCAATCAGCACTCACATGAATCCGGCTACGAAGGCGTCCGACAGCCCCTCCGCTCCCCCACCGTACGCAGAGCTACTCTCCCCCAGCCAGGTCTTCATGCCCGGGGACACCAGCTGGACACTCTGCAGGGTCAGAACCATAATAATAATAATAATAATAATAATATTAATAAGGCACTTAATAATATTATGGCACTTCGCGAATCCACATGCGTTAAAACCGTTTTATGCACACCTACTCGTTGATTATCCCGCTTATACCATGGTCATTTGCAAACAATATAAACTAAAGGCATTTGCACATTTTTGGCGAAAGTTTTGCACTCAAAATCGAAAGGTTATGAAGCAAGAGCTTCATAAGAACAGTGATTAAACTTGAGCCGAACTACGTGTGCACGGTTTTAACGCACACCTGCCGGCCAATCAGAAAAGAGTATTCGCCCAGACCATGGTATAATAGACTTTGTCCATCAACAATGACAACCGAAAGTTGTCTTTTTTGACATTGATGTCAAAACCCCATACTATACAATAATAATACAAACCCCATTTCCATGCTCTACATTAAAACACAAAGATTCAGTGTTACTGTTCAATAGTTCTATTTATAGTTCAACTATAAATAGCTCAACTAGTTACCTCCAGAACTTCGCTGATCTTAACCCCTAGAGAGTCCAGAACCTCTGGGCTGATGAAGTCAGCTAGTGTTGCCTCTCTTCCATTTACATAGTAGCTAGAAAGAAAAGAAAATACCAATGAAAACAAGAGCTTAGTCGAATATATAGCCATTATCATTTAGCCTTTACCAGACGCTTTGATCCGAAGTGACTTAGTGAGTCAAAGAGTACTTACTGGTGCCATGTGCACGCATCAATCGCCTCTGAGGCAGTATTCAAGAACCTAGAGAAACAGTTGACAGTTTAGTCACAGTTTTTTGACATTTAGTACTATAGTAGTGTCAGCAGAATCAATGTAAGTAAAACTTAAGTATTCTTTAACAGATATGTTTATTGTTATCCCAAACAAAACTGGAATAAGATTGTTCTACTAGTACTAATAGACGTACAAACAAAAACTAGTCATGAGAATAAAAAAAGTGATTTATGTATTAATTAGATAGACTAAGACATGCAGGTGATTCATGATGTGACTGTAGTTTCGGAGTTTAAATTCAAGTTTAAAGAGTTCAACTTCAACTCTATCCTGTGAGCACGCCCGATGTCACACAACACTTAAAAAACACAACAAGAAAACAGGTTAGCTTGAACAGTTTTTGCCACCAGTCCCATTAGAAAGAGTTTAACTTCATATTAAAGGATCTCTTCCTCTTTCTTTCTGTCACCCTTGCAGCAGGTCTTTCCGGTGGTCACGTGGTTGGCCGATATCTGGGCCATAAAGTCCCGTGTTGTGGTACAACTTGGATTTTCTTAATATTTCTCTGAGATGAACAAAGTCCTCCCCAAGCTGGGCCCCGCCTACCCGGATACCAGCCTTCTTCTCGTAGCTGTTTGGTTCTGTTGGGAAAGAATACATGAATAAATCCCATTCACTGTACATAGTGCTTTTCTAAACCTCAGTGGCCAAAGCGTTTTATAACATCTCACATTTACCCATTCACAAATGTATTCACACACCAGTGGTGGTGTCAACAAAGCATCAACCAGCAGTAAAGGTCAATATTTACTACCATTTAGTCATTTAGCAGACGGCCAGATGAAATGATCCATGTCCTTAAGACTTTCGGCTGGTAGTCAAACACCCTAACCCACTAGCCCATCCTGCTCTACCACCGGGGCTCCTGCCACCCATGCCCTTTATGGTTCCACAGTGAGAGCAATATAAGATGTCATATAACTTCCTTCTCGCATTACTCAATGATCCGAAACCACTCACAAAAAAAGGAACTGAACTAAATAAGGACACGGGGCATTGTGATGGCGAAGCCTGCGAGTTCTGCAAAACAGCACGCCAGATTCAATGGACATTAGGATTGCAATTGGGAGATTGATCAATGAGAGCCAAACATTACACATCAAATCACATACCATTACGATTATCAGGCCTACCAAGTTTAGTACTGCCCCGGCCCCCGTATCAAACAGACAAGGACGGCTGCTGTGTTTGAGGGGTTAAAAAAAAGAATAGGCCTACATTGCTTAGTTAGACTACCTTATTTCAATGTTAGGATATAATAATAATGCCAACAATGGCATTATAATTATATCATTAATTATATGAAATAACAAATAATAGCGAATTACACAGTTGAGAACTCGCGTTCATGTGAGTGCGTATGTTGATGTGTGTCCAGGACAAGAACACACACAATTAGTTATTTTTATAAAACTATATTGTAGAATTTGAGAGACATTTGTTTGAGAGACAACACTGGCATTATAATTATATGAATGAAGGAATAATAACGAATTAAGCAGTTGAGAACTCTACTCTGCACATATGGCGATGTGTGTCTGACACAACGACAACACACACACTTATTGTAATTAGTTGTGTGTTATAACCTATTGTCAAATTTGATTCGTTTGATGTTGGATATTCACCTTTTTTTGCTTCCTAAGCATTGAAAAGAGTGATGACTTATTTCAGATTAGTCTTGAGTACACATTGGACAATGTTTCACACATAGTTCCCAGAGTGTCACACACGATGACATTAAAGAGATTGTTTTGCTGAATAGTACAATTGTTATGTTAGAGGCGCAATGTGTAAGATTAGGCCTATTAGTTTACCCATTGGTACAACTGATCTATGCATCATACATTTGGTGGACACTCCCACTTGTGACGTCACAAACGGGTAGATTTTTTAAATGGCTTGTAATGGCTAATCAAGATCACATAACAATGAACCAAGAGAGGCATCTGTCCTTCAGTAAAACATATATATATTTTAAAAAATGTTTACCGTTGCCCAGCTCCCAGGAGATGCGGTGCTGCTTCGACTCACAGTACTGGATCAAGGACCGCGCGTTGCTGCTGTTCCAGGTGTTGTCCGAGGTCCGGAGCAGGGCGTTCAGACCGAAGATGAGGTCCATCTCAGTGCAGTTGGCAAAGGAGGTCAGGAGGTCCACGGAGTACTCTAGAAAAGATAGAGATTGTATTGAAGCCATACTGGTGGCCAACTGCTGGCTACTGTAATAGCCAACTGTAACTTTTTCAGCCATTACTACAAACCAGGATTTTCTGGCCTTTTTTTCTCCACAGACAACGTTTCAAGAGAAAAAATCCCTAGATGGATGGGTTTTATTCTTTAGGCATGCATAAGTCAAATATTTTTGAACAAAAGTGATGGATGCAGTGAAGAACACTTTTTGGTTGCACTTTCCATCCGACATCCTACCTGTGAACTTTACCCTTTTGTACTTTCTCTGCAGATCCTCTTTTTGGAGTAGTACTTGCTGTCGAGTCCACTGCTTCTTCAACCTCTCCTCCAGCAATGGAGGCAACTCCATTTTCTCACAACTATCTTCTAGTCATATAAAAAGAATGGGAATCAAAATCATTAACCTGCAAAGCGTACTTCTGTGGGAGCAAAGCATTAGTAGTAAGATGGAATTCTCACCTGCCCCCAAACCGGGTTTCTGTTGATCATAACCATGGGACTGCGTGAAGACCTTCTCTGGGTTGAACACCATGAAATCCTGCCTGGTCCCCCCAAATCTCAGATAGGATGGGGTTAACGCATTGGCCAGTGTCCTGAGTTTTGGGGACCTTGAAATTAAAAAAGTATGATAACGTGAATGAGATTTAGTCCTTGTAATTTAGGGTTCTGTGCATCTGCTTTTGTGAGCATGACCAAAAATAGAAAAAATATTCCAGGTCTTTAGAAAACAGAGTGGTCAACGACGACCAGGACGACTTGATGTAATCAACGAAGACGTGGACATAAATGTCCAGTTGTTTGACGTAAACACAGATCATGTGAATTTGGACATATTGTACCTTCAGCCGCCACATTAGAGCGCAGCTCAATGTTCACGGCTGCCCTCCGGTGTATTTTATCACTCGTTTTGACTCGAATATTTTAATTCTCATCAGCCTCCAGGAATTTCAGCCTCAGAGTACATCAAAGTACATCTAAAACTGAATGTTTTCGTTATTGATTCATTCGAAAAGGTATGCAAGGTAAAGCTTACCCTAGCATGTACATGAACTTTTCCTCGGCCACCAGACTGGCGTCGATGGCCACGGATAGAAAGCGCTTGTCCACTTTCCTGACGACTCGCGAAAGATCCACGCTCAAATTTGCCTCCACGGGATTTGTGCCAATCCCGATTACATCGTTACTTACTACAACCTTGAACCCCTGAGAGGCCAATAGCTGTACACCAACAACCAGTATCACAACCGATATCATGACTCCAGAACATCAGAAACAACATCCAGGTTCTTGAATTCCAGCGGCATGCATGCAACGCCAACTTCCTGGACAACCACTCGACCGTTCTGCAGGTTGCAGGGTTGTTCTGAGGGCGGAGATCGACACCTTGATTGTTGTGTTTATGCATGGGCGTGTTTTAAACTTGTTGGTAAAAAAAAGAATAATTGGGTAAACTAATGGCCCTATGATCTCACCAAAATACAAAAAAAACCACTTATGGAACTAGGATGAATCTAGATAAAACAATGACAGTAATAGAAGGAATAACAATTGAGTAGGCCTACGTCTCACCTTAGTTTCTATTTGTCAATGATGCGAGTGTTGTTTACTCAGCATAGCAAAGGCACGTGATTTATTTGTTTATGAATACAATTTCTGTAAAACATTCTGCTAGAAATACAGCATATTCGTATCCTGTGCCATGTGCGTTTCCATGTCCCTCTTTTTCTGGAAACATGTTTTATTTTCCTGCTTTATCTATTACAAAATTACATTTTGTAATAGATAATAGATAAAACACAATAGATTTCTCTCCATTGTTATTTTAATCAGATGTTTCTTTCAAGTGGAAAGACAAACTTATTAGACATAAATAGGACAACACACTTAAATGGTTGCGTTAATTATTCTCATAAACATTTAAAACATTATAAATAAATGTGGTCGACATGTTTAGTTTCATGCCATGGGTAAATCCAGAGGCAGCATCAACAGTTCGTCCACTTCTTCCTGCAGAGCCGAAGCCTTCTCGTTCAACAGCATCTGCAAAACAACACAATAATACTTCATAAAACCACTTATCCAAATATTGTCATGTACCACACATTTCTTAGATATATACAGTATATATGTATGGGCTTTTGTGCATTTATGGACAAGACAGTGAAGACAGACAGTAAAGTAGGTTGAAAGAGATGGAATGTAGCATAAGACCGCAGGTCGGAATCGAACCTGCGGTCGTGACAAGGCGTATTGCCTACATGGTTAGCGGGTTGAGCCATCAATCCGCCCCACCTACCAAACATTTCGTCATTTAACTTTGATTTAAATACATGAAATGTTTCCAAAAGCAGGGTATTCACATTCACATTTTGACATAAATATAAATGGACCAATAAAATAAGCAAAGCAAATATACTATAATATATATGCCACTTGGTGGAAGGTGCTTTTATCCACAGAGTCTTACAATACCGTGCGTGCAATACATTGTTAGCATGGGTGGCCCCAGTGGGAATGGAACCCCTAACCCTGGCTAGCGTTAGTGCCTTGCTCTGCCGGGTGAGCCAGACAGGACCACAGTATCAGAGGAACAGTGCTTACTTTAGCAGAGGCCACGATCATGTTGGCCTGCTTCTTGTTCAGGTTCTCCACGGTGTTGGAGAGGAAGCTGGGGTCGGCGTTGGCCAGGTGTGCCAACGTCTTGTAGCCGGCGTTGTACAGCTGCTTCGCCCTGTACTGTAACACACAGACACACACAGCCATATGGAGACAGTGTTTAATACATTACTTTGCCTATTGCATTAAAGGGCCCCTATTTTACCACCAGGTGCGATGCCATTACAAGCCATTTTTTAAATCCAATCCATTTGTGACATCACAAGTGGAAGTGTCCACCCAGATGTATGATGTATAGATAATTATACCACAGGTCGTTCCGACTGAGCAACCTGATTGGTCAACTAGACCTTTAGAAAATGATCAAAGGAGCATGACCGCACACCTCAAATGAGAAATGCCTCATCACTATGAATATTACACCACTATTGATTCAAACCCTTAACACGGCGCTACTAGCTTAAAAATGCATGTGTTTGCTACTACATGCAGATGTAGTAGCAAAATCTGTCCATGGAAAAAATATTTTCTTCAGCGAAGATTGAGCTAGCAACGCGTTTCTGTTTTTATATGTGTGGTATTTATTCACTTTGGGAAATCCCACAATCTCTAGAAAGCATTAGCTCAAGTTGGCTGGCTGACTCGACAACAGAGACGAGAAAGGTGAGCATGACTTTAAAGTAACCACATCACTAAAGCACACCCTCTCGTGTAATAGTGCTTAAACCTACCAGCCCACCCAGCCCACTGTACCAACTGGTAGATCTATCCATCAGACACTCCCACTTGTGAGGTCACTATAGGGTCGATTTTTAAATGGCTTGTAATGACTAAACAAAAACCTTCTGCTGCTGATAAAATAGGGGCCCCTTAACATCATGAGAGTGCACACATTCACTAAATGTGGCTGACCTCCAGGACTCCCGCCACCTCCATCAGGGGGACCAGTTCAGCCGTGACGCAGTAACTCAGACGTCTGGTCAGCTCAGCCAGCAGAGACTTGAAGGGCCAGAACTCCTCAAACTCCTGGTCACAGGGGAAATTTTATTTTAATTTTATTAAGAGATGATTGATTAATTCAGTTGATTCTATACTTATGTTTGATCTCTATTTACATTTGAACATAATGGGATGTTATATGTAAAACAAAACATATACAGTATATATAATATTTAGATATCGTCGTCGGTGTGCGTTTTATGCTTTAAAAATATATATTTTTATGTTTTATTATATAGATAGTGCTGATGTTGTGTGTTTTACACTTTTTAATAATTATCCTGATTCATTCATAGTGTTTTTATGTGTATGCAATTTACGTGAGCTTCATCCCAAGATTTTCATTGGCCAGTAGGACCATAATGTTATACCGCTCAGTTGATACATAAAAAAAACTCACTTTGACTTTGACAACCCATCGTGCTGACAACAATAACCATCCCATCGACAGGTAAACATGGTGTGAATTTGTGTCTACCTCGGTGAAGTGCATCACACAGGAGCAGAAGGCCGAGGAGGAGCTGAGCAGGGTCTGGATGAAACCCCTGCTGAGCTGGAACTTCTCGGCCACGCTCCACAGGTTGGTCTCCTTCAGCAGGGTGAACAGCACCAGGGCCAGGTACAGACGCCGCACCGCCGCCATGTTTGCACTCTGGAGGGGAGACCAGTTCAGAGTTACCGGCAAGTAGGGTGACGTGACGATTAAGACATTGGATGTCAAATAATCTAGATTAGAAGAAAATAATTCTCTGTTTATCTAAGGCAGGGGTGTCAAACTCAATCACAGAGAGGGCCAAAATTAAAAACTGGGACTACGTCGAGGGCCAAACACGTCAACATTTATTAAACAGGATATTGGATAAAGTGCAAAAAGAAAACATATTTAGGTAGGCTACATTCTTCTTTTATGTACAGGGTTGCCAGATCAGGTTCACAGTTTCCAGCCAGCCCAATCACAGCTTAAAATCTGCCCAATTCAATAAAAACCAGACCAAATCATAACCTTAATATAACATAACAAATTTCATCTACCCGCCCAACGCTATTTTTTCCCGCACAATGTAATCAAAAGAAGCCCAACTGGGCGGAAAACCGCCCAATCTGGCAACACTGATCAGCGGTGTGCGTCCTATATGTCGGCGGGCCAGTTATAGACATATGATATTTTCTCGCGGGCCGGATATAATTGTACCGCGGGCCTTGAGTTTGACACCCCTGATCTAAGGCCTAATTATCTACTGCTATATACAGTACTATATACTGTACTATATACTAAAAAGGCCTATTATCCATGCTATGCTGGATACATATCTTTCCTTTTCTTTCCGTACACACAGTTTTCCACCACAGAAAGTGGAGAATTGCTAAGCAGTTTGTTTTAACCTGCCTGGTGTATAAATGGCCTGAGATATTTGTGGTCAGGAACAGAAAAAAAATTGAAGAATCAGACAGAAAAAACGTGTCAGGAGTCACAGGTTAAGGAATATACACTGTCAACAACTTATACCAATTACTTGGAGCGTTTGTTTCAGTTAGGGGCAGTAGTGAATAGAGCACAGCAAGATTCATTGCTATGCTTCGATCTGAAATATCGTCTCTCTCTCTCTCTCACCTTCTTCACTGTCTGACCAGCAGCCTTCCTGGCCACAAAACTCTCGGGCACCCCGACCGCCGCGGACATCTTCTGCTCTGAAGCAGACAACAGGGTGAACTGAAACAGGCCAGCACACGACAGACGGTTAGTTTTAAGCTCTTGTGTTGCAGGACAGTGTAGTGGTTTACACTGTTCTACTCCCAGGCGAAAGGTTCTGGGTTCGATCCCCAACCTACCTAGAGGAAGATACCTAACCCCTACCTGCTCTTTAATGACATGTATCTGAATTCACTTGGGTAAAAGTGTCTGCTAAATGACTAAATATTAACAGTAAATAGTAGTGCTGAATTCAGAACTGTATTTGTTGTGATGAACCTCCTATTACACAATTATATATCATTTATAATAAAAAATTATTATTTATAAAAGAAATAAGGAAATACTAAGCTTGTTTTTCCAGTTCCTATAGCAAGTTTGCACTCCGTCCAGTTGTTATATTTAGAAACTTAGCCTCACTTTGTAAGCCGATTTGGATAAAAACAAAATGACTAAATGTAAAAGTTACAGTAAAAACGTGTGGAGGGTCACTTCCCACCAGAGGCCAACACAGACAGCCTCACCTGTCTGAAGAAGGCCATCCAGTCGGGCTTGCACTGGGCGATCATGTCGTAGGGCATGACCAGGTAGATGAGGTGCAGGTGGCTGTTGAGCATCAGGCTCTCCAGGCCTTTGGACAGGTCCTTGTAGAGCACGTCACACTGGGTCAGGTCCACCGAGCCTGGGGAAGACCGATGGATTAATGGGAACATGGGTGCATACGTACGTGAGTGGCCCCAGTAGGACTCTAACCTGAACTTGGTTCACAACCAAACACCTGAACAGTGGATGACTATATTAAAGTCTTGTAAAAAGTGAACGATATTCCTGGATTTTCTTTCAGTTTGATGTAGAAATAGAGAATTTGTTCTCATCGGCTGGCTGACATGTTTTGCTCTTCGTGCCCGAGTGAATCATTTTAACAGAGTAACATCATCCAAACAAAACCTAAACAAATAACTCCTACTAAACAAATCCATGGCTCCGTTTACCAAATTTAAAAAAATAAAAGAATTCTGTGTTACGCTGATGACTCACTCTTGTACGTGGCCCTCCCCAACTTGGTGATCACCAAGGTCTCCCCCTGGGCACACTGTGAGACGGTGATGAGGACCTTCTCTTTGAGGAAGGCCAGGCTCTCCTGCACCATGTCCCACAGGCTGCGCTCCACGCACAGCCGCTCCTCCTGGACACACAGCAGGGTGCCCGACATGAAGTCCCTCACCTGATCCAGGGTGGTGGCGATCTGCACGGAGAACGAGCAAGCTCAACTCAACACCGAGCTGTCATTATAGTGACTATTTACTACTAGTTGGTCGTTTATCCAAAGGCGACTTGCAGTGAATTCAAGAAATTAATGAAAAAGTAGGTAGGGAGACTGCGGACATTGGGGATTGAACCCAGTAGCTTTCTGCTGGGAGTCACACACCCTAGCTACTAGACCAGCTCAGGATTCACAGGTATGGCCTGTATGGTCTATTTCTTTAACTTTAGTCACTGTATTTGGTGTGGGGTGAGTTGGTTAGTCACAGGAAACTAACCAACTCTAAACAGCTCTTTCACATCAAGTCATCATCTTCATCAAATACATTTCCTCAACATCAAAACACCAAGCCGATTATAAAACCCCTCTACTTATTAATAAATAACAGTGATATTACACAGGCAATTTGAAATGAAAAATATACAAAGGTACTTGCATTTAATCCAATGATGGACAGTATGAGACTCAGGACACCCTTCCCATCGTTGTGTGTGAGGTTGCTGTAGCAGGTTTCCATCGGGGCAGAGACAAGCTTTTTAGCCTAAAACAAATTATAACAAACATAATCTATAACTTGAGTGGCAGAAGCCATATTGACATTTAAAAGTCTGCTGTAACGGTAGCTCCACATGTGACCCAACACTCGTTACTGGGTCACATTGTGATCCCTTGAAAAACAGTGAGGTAGAATACAAATTTGAGCAAAACATGAGCAAAAACATTGACATAAACCCTTTCTTTATGGATTTAAACGTTTGTCTGACCCCCGATAAACAAAGAAACATGCCACTTGTCCCAACCCAGAAAGTATAATTATTTGCGACATCACTATTGTACGGTATTCATGGTAAATTGTTACACTAAGGCCTGTACATGCTCGGGCAGCACATAAGCAACACAACCAGGGGTCTGCAACATCAACGCGACCTAGCAACATGGTTTCAGAGCCCTGTCCATGTCGATCAAATCAAAGGAGCGACAGCAACGTCCACCTAGATGTTGCGGACCATTGATTGGTGAATTGACAAGCGGGGCTGCGTTCACAACCTCTCAGTTGCAGGTTGCAGCCAACCTTGCTTAGCTTCGATTCTAATAAACAGAAAAATCTTGTAATTGCTCTACCTATGAAGTTTGCTACACTCCAATAGTATACAAAAAATAGGATGTGTGTTCACCAGTTTACTGTTTGAATTGAATTTGGTGTAATGACACGTTGCCTGGCGTGTGCGCGTAGGATTCTGACAAACCACACACAGAAGCATGTTGAGGCCTTTAGCCCCACAGATGGTAGCGGTAATCATCACCATGATTCTGTCCTTATCCTGGATGATGAGGATGCTCTCTCCCATGGTGTCTATGCCCGCACGCCCCGCCCTGCCCACCATCTGCTTGTACTGGCTCCTCCTGATGAAGTCTGCAGCCACGTAGGGGGACCGCAGGATCACTCTGGAGGGGGGGTAAACACATGGACATGGACGAGCACCGGAGGATGTTAGGCCTCGAGTTTTAGAAGGCTTCAACTAAACATGAATTTGTGATGATGAAAATCCTACACGTAGATTCATGTTTTATGAATTCACAAAAAAATAATTCATTGATGTTTCATAAATTTGTGATGCGGGAAAAAAAAAACATAATCCTGAATTAATATACAAGTCACGTGTTTTCCCAAGTTTTTCCTCCAAAACATGAATGATGAATGATGAATCATCCAAACAAAACAAAAAAGAATGATGAGAACATAATCCTGAATTCATATTTTATGAATTCACTACGACAAAAAAACAAAACATAACAATGAACTCATGATGATGATGAATCCCAGCCCTCCCCAATTACCTGCGGGCGGGCAGGTTGATCCCGGCGGCCAGGGTGGAGGTGCAGGCCAGCAGACAGAGCACACCGCTGGAGTAGGCGTCCTCCACCAGCCTCCGCTCGCCGCTGGTCAGCCCGCTGTGGTGGTAGGCCAGGCCGTAGGGGACCACCTTCTTCAGCACGGGACACACAGAGCCGTTGCCGCTGGCCCGCAGCTCCTGCAGCAGGACGCCCTTCTCCTTCTGCTTGTGCACCAGGAACTCCCTGTGAGAGTGACTCACTTACTAACATTGTATTGAACAAAAATCGAAAAATGAACAAAAAGGTAAATTTCATTTAAAGACCAAAAAACCTGAGTAGGAAGAGGATTTTAAGTTACAAACGAGAGGAGCCATGTTTAAGCTGTACAGCTGCCTGTGTGTCGGTGTGGTTATTTATTCGATTGACAACCAAGACGTAAAATACTTGTTTGTGCAATGTTGAACTGCCATCGAGACTCCACTGGTTAAACTGAATGTAGAGCACACTCTATTTCACATGAGCAACCAAGGAACATGCACACACAGAAACTAGTTTTTAAAATATTAACTAACATAACATTGTCCTGAGCTTCACTTACAGTTTCACTTTCAGCTTAATTTCACTTAAAGGCGCTGTAGGTAAGATTTGAGAGTTGTAAAGTGAGAGAGCAGAAAAGAGCCGAAGAGGGCGACATTTTGAAACTGAACAACCAAAAAAACATCCCCTCCCTCGCTATGTTTCTGTGCCATTGAGAAACATTGCATTTCACGCACCTGTTATTGACATGCAAGATTAATGAGCCGAACCAATCATGGAAGAGATGCCCTGATTGGTCAGAAATGACCCGTGAGTGGTCTAAAATCTAAAGTGGCTCATTCAGAGGCTGCCGCATTCAACTCGAAACAGCGTATTTCACTCACTCATAGCTGACGGATGGCTAGGCCATTTCTAACAAATTACACTCAAATAATAGCTCTTAAATCTTACCTACAGCACCTTTAACTTACTCTTTCAGATACTTGCAGATCATCCCCGCTACATTTTCACAGTTCTTCTGGGTGGGACAGAAGACGAGGCAGGAGTAGGTGGGAATGACTTCTGTTACCAAGGCGATGATGTGGTCTGGGTCCATCCTCTGCATGCTGCTGGAATACTGAGGAATGAAATACACACACACACACACACACACACACACACATGCATTACTTATTGAATGGTTTTGAATTCATCAATTCAAAACCATTATGTTGCACACCAGCGCCATCTCCTGGCCAGAGTTAGCCTATAGCAACACCAGAGAGCAACAATGTCTTCAAGCCAGGTAATAGTGATGTACTGTATTTTTGATTTGTTATGGTGCTAATAAAACAAAAAACTAAATTGGTACTAAATATTAGTTTTGATATAACATCCTCTCATTGTATTTTCCCGCCATTGGTCGGCACAGATCAAATCTAATTGGAGAG
Source organism: Trachyrincus murrayi (assembly GCA_900323305.1). NCBI lineage: Eukaryota > Metazoa > Chordata > Actinopteri > Gadiformes > Macrouridae > Trachyrincus > Trachyrincus murrayi. Next base: position 14,968 of record OOFB01006805.1, on the reverse strand, counting down.
AATGAGTCCCGGGGTCGATCGAGTCGTGGATGTACTGCTTTTATTCTATATACATTTAGTAACTTGCACACGTTTGAAAAAAATCTAAAACGTGCAGTGAAAAGTTACATAGTGGCACTTTAAATATCATTCGGTGTTTCTAAAGAGCCTTGCATTTTATGAATGAATTTAAAACACTCCTTGGACTGTGTCACCCTCAACCAAGCAGCATAAATCGCCAATATAGTGACCTGATTGGCTTACGTGTCATGCCAACATCAGAAGGAGAGGTGGCGTTGAAGGGTACACACTACATTCAGCCTTTACTTTAGCAGTTGCAGGTGTTTGCATGTCCGTGAAAACTGACAACTGCAGCGTTTGGCTAAATCCAGTATTTATTTCAGTATGTACACAGAATGCAGCAGCTGCCCATTCCAACCATCAACCTATAGATTAGGCAAGCCTGCATATCATGTTAGGAAACAGTTGTTTGCCAAAACACACAGGCTTAAAAGACTTGACTCCAATGTCCCATGCTATTCTGGCCTGACGGAGATGGAGTGGTCTTGTGATCCGGGTTGTTTGTGGGTATGTCCGGAACCAGACATCTAAGCCAATGGGGGAGAAAAAGTGACATATGCAGAACAAATACAGTGCGCTACACAATGTCAGTTCGACTAAACGCGTGATGATTACCTTAAAGTTAAGAAGACGGGAGAACTTGAAACAGTCTTCCTCTTGGGGAGCCACCTCGTAGATGGTGTCGCTGAGCTTAACGTACTCACTCAGCTGGACCTGTGGACGTCGGAGAGCATCCCAACACGCAAACTGACTGTTCACTTGCATGCAAGTATAGGTCCATACACTACATGTTGTGGAATGAGTTAGAAATATTAAATAGAAGCATAAGGATCTTGATTCCCATGCAGCTCAACTGATCGTGAATGACATAAAGAACCACAAACTGTGACAGAAAAGGACAGGTTTGCAGTCGAATAATTTCATATTTTGTATAACATATATAATTAAGTTAATATTATGGTTATTATATTATAATTATAACACACAGTTAGGCCCTATATCTGTCTTTTCTTTTCTAATCCAGTCAGCAGTTGTCACACCTTTAGTAAGGTTGATTGCTAAGACTAAAATGACATACAGGCCTGAAGTCATTAGTGTAATTCTCAGCCCTCAAAAACGTCTGAATGTCTTCGATGTTCCCCAGAGTGGCGCTCATCCCAATAATCTGGGTTTGTTCTGGAAAGACAGAACATAAAAAACAGAAACAGAAAAAGATAAATTTAGTTTCATTAGCCTTTCACAAAAGCCACTAAGAACCATACCAAAGGACGTTTGTTTCACAGGTCACTTACTGCTCATGTATAAGACTTTAGCCAGGGTCATCTCAATGATAGCACCTCTGCTGCCATCTCCTAGCATGTGAAGCTACAAATAAAATACAATAAGATAAAATAGGAGAAGAATAGTATAACATATATATATACACAATATGACATGAGTAGGAGAAATAAATGCAAACGCAGAATGTAAATGTTAACATTATTGGCAGTAATAAATAAACAAAATGAATAAAATCACCAATGTTTCAAACCTCTTACTGAAAAGCAATGCAAACTCAGAATGTACATGTAAACATTATTAGCAGTAATATATAAAAACATCAACTGCCTTTGAGAGGAGTGAATATAATACGCTACCCACCTCATCTACGACCACCAGGCCCACGTTATCCAGCCTGCTGTTCTCTATCAGAGAGTTGACCAGGCTGTGGCCCTTCTCTATGGTAGCGATGTACAGAGACCTCTTGTTCCTCCGCTTCACCGGGGGAAACCTTCCCTTGCTGGCGGCGTACTCCTCCACCATGAAGTCCAGCTCCAGACCGAAGCCTGCTAACCCACGCACCTGCATAAAGTAATGGAGGAAATAAATATAGGTTTATGAATGCAGAGGCAGCATAGTCTAGTCTAGTGGGTTGAGACATCACTTAGGGTCGCCTGATATGCATATGGGGGACATTGACTTATAATCTATAGGTATTTGACGGTAAGATATTTTTTGGTAAGAAACAGTTTGAAAAGGTCTCGTAAAGGCCTCATATATACAAACAGACTGCCTAATAATATGTATAAGCAAACTACTAACACATCACGCCGTGATGTTGATGGAGTTAAAACAAGCCCAAAAAGGATGGGAACCACTGATCCAGTAGTTCGGGTGTTTGAATCTCAGCCCGAAAGGTTGTGAGTTTAAACCCCAATATCCGCAGTCTACCTAGGCATCCTTGAGCAAAATGCCCCCCCCCCCCCCCCCCCCCCCCCC
>OOFB01006798.1:0-13550 GCA_900323305.1 Trachyrincus murrayi | reverse complement strand
TTACGGAGATTTTACACAAGGTTTGAGACGCCTGTTTTTCTTTATGGGTTGTCAAGACTTGCTTGGAGCGAGGTATCATTTTACAAGTTCAGTTTCAGATTGCTTGTTGATCTGCACTTGACCCCCCCCCCCCACGTACCCATGGAGTCCTCCAAGGTTAAGGGCATGTGGGCACGTGTAGGACTATTTGTTAACAATAACTGTAACAACACAGTAAGACATTCATAAATGAAATGCAGAAAACGCTTTTCCCGAATCACACAAACTGTTCTAAACAGATTTGCAGATTTACAAATAGGCAATTTAAACACATTTGAAAAGGGGGAAACTCTTAATTTTCTCAATTGTGACTAACCTGATAACTAAATGATATAAATAATATCATTTTGATCGATTGGAGGCAACTATTCTGAGTAGGCCTACATTTTATGTGGAGTGTATTGAATTGCTTCATCAAAAATTGCTTCATAGGCCTCTTTCATGTAACACGCGAGAAAAATGCACATTTAAAATTGTCAATGTGAATGACAATTTTGTGTATTTTAAAACATGTAATATCTGCTAATAATAGTTTGGAATTATGGTATGGAATACAATATGGTACAAATATAATACTCAATTTAGATTTGCTCATATTCCAATGTTTTTATGCAGTTTTATGTTGATACTTTTCATGTGATTTAGTTGTAGAAATAGCCAGCTTCATTCTAAGCAAATTAGTAAAATTGTGAGACTTAGAATGGAAACTGCCTGTTATTTCAAAACTGGTTTGAAATAACATAGGCCTAACAAGCCCATTCTAGTTCTGACAGAAAGTAGGTCAAACAGAATGGCCATTCAAACATAGTGTATGTATAGCAACCAAAGCAATATGTCGACCTATCAATCAAACTCTGAATGGATTGACCTACATTCCATATTAACCACCGTTCAACTGGCAATTTAAGCCAAATACTGTAAGGTAGCCTATAGTTTAATGAAAAAAAGTTGGCCATTTATATATAGGCCTACTTGTTTTATAAGATTACCTTACATTTGTCTAACAAACGTACGTAGCGTACTTTGTCATGTGTACTACTGGCCTAATTAACATACTATTGCTGTATACAATGTATACATTAACGTATACAGTATACATGTTCAAGAAGGTAGCTTTCGATAAGCATGGCAGTATAAAAGAAAATGGTAGAATCTGAAACAAATTACCCAGATAATGCAGTTTATCAGCACTGGACTAGTTTTGATATAATAAAAGCCAATAGGCTACATTGTACCATGGAGTGTGATTTCAACTTTGTTACATACTGTGACTCCACCGTAAGAAAAGACACATCCCACTGGGTTATCCTTTATTAATTTCATTTCATGCTTATTCGTCATCACTGTTTAGTTCGGCCCTTGCTTTCGTGTAGCTTGTTTATATACTAATAAACTAATATATTTAGCGTGATGCTGCCCTCTACTGGGCAACACAGGACCACATACAATGAACAACTATCTCACCAGTCACCCTCTAATGATTTAATGTGCTATATCTAGAATTGTTTTAATAGGCTATATAATACATGTTGCCGTCATCTTCAACCATCTGGAGCCTACCATTCCTGCTAAATAGAGCATATAGGATAATCTTCTGCCGTTAAACACTTTGAAACCAATTTAGATTACACAACTGCATAAATAGGTTTTTATTCTATTAACGTTACAAGAGGGACCACACAGTACAACCGAATAGTGTCCAAGACTTTCACACTTTATATTGCTGCTCATGTTTCACAATTAAAATAACTTTATACCATTTTACTGCGTAACTGAGCAAGGTGAAGCAGACCATTAACACCAATCTGGCCCTACCACCACCCTAACAATTATTTAAATGCAATTATGTACACGATACACTTTACTGGGTGAGTGTAATGGCCATCAAGAGTGCAATGTTTGCAAATACGAATGTATTGCCTTTAAACCAACCATACTGACTGTTTCTGAGGTCCCAACACCTGCATCTTATAAAGCACACCACGGTAACCAAGACCACCTCATCTCGTTATGTTGACACAACAGGTCATGCCAATCCACTGCAGAACAGAACCAACAAAAGACTCAAGCCCTTATCTCAACATCGAAATTTATTTCAAAACATCTGAACACATGAGCTGTAGACCATTGCAGGGATACACAGCTTCTTATCCTCCACAGTGGACAGGCACCTCACATCTCCAGAGACCTGGGAAAAGGACAAGTTCAATGAGCCATGAGTTTATTTGTAAATTATTTGCTGCAAGAGTCTCAATGAATGACTTGTTTATAGCCTGCATTTTATACAGGAATGGCCAAGAACAGCTGCAGACGTGAACAGTTTGAATAAAGTAGGCAGATTGCTACTTAATAAACTATACATCTGATATTTCACCGCTATGGTCTGCCACATTCATGTCTATCGACCTTTTCCCCTGAAAATCAACCAGTGTATTGTTATGCTGATCCAGTGCAGTCAATTATCCAAACTGCATTAAATGCGTATTATGCTGCTGTTTTGTATTTACTTGGGACCAAAGTTGAGTACAAAAATATATTATATTCAAAGTAGTAGTTTTAAGTGCAGCCAATTATATATATTAAGAGACTACCAACATTGGCACACGCAGTTATCTCGTTTCTACCCAATCCATTAAAGGTTTATCAGAATGAAAGCTCTGTGCATGCCTAGTGATCAGGGGGGATCCATGGTTTTAAGAAACCATGCAGGTTGACTTGTATATTTAACTTTTTAATTCCCAAACCAGTGATTATGATGACTATGTGAACAACTTGGTCCTTGTACTTGGTCTGGCGTCTCACCTATCGCAGCCTCCTAGCCTCTCTTTCAGACTCCAGAAGTGTCAGCACATCTCCCTCTCGGACTGGACCCTTCACGTTCCTGATGATGGAGCGGTTACTGTCATCCATGAACTCTACACGGACCTGCAAGGGTAAAACAAATAATTACAAGTCGGAGTTACAATCAGGCTAAAATTGTGTGAAAATATGAGATTTGTGGCAGAATATACACAGGCATTGGTGTACTGTAGACTTATTGAGTTATTGTGCATATAATAACAGCCATTTTCAAACCAAGGTCTATGTTACAATATTTTTCTGACATGGTTTAATACCCACATATATTCACAAAAAACATATGCAAGTAATATGTTGGTTGTGTTTGATATAGCTGTTTAATCAATTAATTAGCTTTAACGCTTTTCACAACACGTTAGCAACGTTGCTAAGGTAGCACAACTCATTTTTCTGACAAGACGTACGAAAATGCTTTGAATTTGTTATCAAAAGGACATATCGATTATCATTTTCTATTGATCCACAGTTCTATTATTCCAGAATACGGAGAACCCTGTTGCCATGTTCACTGCAGCATTTCTACAGCGTAAAGCTAGCTACAATAGCATTACCTGTGTACACTGGCCCTGGGAGCCTGTTCTTCCGAGCACCTTGGTGACCTGTAAAACAAAGTGTTACATTCATATGCTCACACCAAAATATGCCTTTTTGAAAGTTATCGAACACGTTGTCGAGTGGACCCATAGCAGAGCGCTAGCCGCTAGCAGCTAGCTAGTTTAACACTACGAGCGGGGCATGGACAGGCCTCCACGACTGTAGGAACGTACGGCCAACGAGCCGTACTGTTTAATCACGGTTAAAGCTCTTTTAGTTAAAACCCGCCTTGGTTCGTTCGGAAGATGAATTGTTCATAGTGACGAAATGCACTTTTTAATGCATAAATATCGACAAAATACGTGTTTTCTTACTCTGGCAAGCTTGATCGGCTGCACGCGGGCGGCATCCATGTTGTCAGGTTAAGACGGAAAGGAAGTCACGTGGTGCGCGGACGGTATATGTTGTAACTCTTTCCTTAAAATAAAAATGTCGTAAAAAGGTTTTACAAAAAAACTAAACAAAAACACAAAAAAACACATTAAATATTGATGTGATATTATTTAACGTTATAAACCAAATAATATTATAGAACATTAAATGTTTTTTTAAAGTGGCTATTCCTTGTTCCGTTAGTGACGTCAGACTATACCATTCACGAAAACTGAAGGAAGGGCTGTACCATTTTACAATTCACTTTTCATCCACATCGTTATTTTGTTATATTATATTTTATATTTGGAGAACAGTGGTATACACGCAGTTTCTGTTCATCAAAGAAGATATTTCAAGCTGTAATATCCTGTTATTTCTACTATCTTGTATCTTTTTTTATTCTTGCAATAAAACAAACTCCCTAAAGAATCAAATGACTAGTACACAATTTACTCAACAAACTGAGTAATTAAGAATTTTTCTTCCTCAAATGCAGGCTTAATTTTGTGCTTACATTAGGTTGTAAATGTGAAAAACACATGTGTGTGCCTGATAATGTGTTTCCATTTGGAATATTGGAATAGTGTGGAATAAAAAGGAAAGTCATACACTACTCTGGTGTGAACATAATTGTTTACATTATTTAATGACATCTTGAAACATCTTCCCAGTCAATTTAGATATTTACATTTAGAGTACCTTCTATTATTTATTTATACTCTATTTCATGAAGATATGAATATTTATTTATTCATTCATGCATTTATTTAGTCATTAATTTATTCATTCATTCATTCATTCCTTCCTTCCTTCCTTCATTCATTTATTCATTCATTCATGTATTTGATTATTAAGAACAATATGACTCTGCTTGGTATCAGTCTTTTGTATGGTTCAACATAGCATAAGTACCTGCAGTTTCCGACTGAACAGTAAGCTTTTAATAGCCTTGTCAGCCATGGAGCGCACAGCCATCCCTGCACTCTCTGTGCCAGGCCTCTTCCCTCAGAACTCAAAGCTCTCTAAATCACAGCGCTAATCCTCGTGGACAGTATTTTTAACTTGCGTTTGGACAGAAAGAACAGCAATAGGATTAGAGCACAGTGAGGACGAATCCTCAACTCACACTGTTGATCTTCTGTAGCGCACGTAAAGACAAACACGGCATCGCTTTTTCCTTCCATCTCGTCTTACTTTCTGAACGCCGGCACCAGCGATATATACTTTCTGAACACACGATGGCACCAGCAGAGGAGAGGACCTTGTCCTGTCTGAACGGGATTCTCGTGGAATAATTTAAGTGAAAAGCTGCATTGATTGACCAGACCTAAACTCCACTACGAGAGGACTTTTGGATCAGAGGACAATTGCCACTGCAGGTAGCTGTCAAAATGGAACCTCCAAAGCCCAGAAAGAAAGTGCTGAAGAAGCGTCGCTCCAGTCTCTTCGCCAGCATCAAGCGAGAAGTCAGTTTCTCCCAGAGCATCGAGGAGGATGAGTTCCCCTTCTCACAGGACAGCTCGGTGAAAGCCTGGACCTCTATGGACAATCTGGATGCCCCTCTTAACAAGAAAACAGGGAGAGGGGAGGAGGCCAAGGACGGCGACAGGAAACACGCGAAGACCACCCGAGGGCAGTCGAACATCGTCAAAGTCAACGTGGGGGGCAAGGTCTTCCACATCCCCAAGCATTTGGTCCTCCGCTACCCCAAAACCAGGATCGGTGTCCTCGTCCTTTGCAATGACCCGGTCAAGCGGCTGACGCTCTGCGACGACTACATCGTGGAGAACAACGAGTTCTTCTTTGACAGGGACCCCATGTTCTTCCACTACATATTCCACTTCTACTGCAGCAACGTCCTCTGGGTGATAGAGAGCCTCTGCCCCATCCACTTTGAGGAGGAGATCAAGTTCTGGGGCTTGAAAATGAGAGATAGCCCAAGGTGTGTAGCTTGCGATGCGTTGTGTGTTAAGCTGTGTAGACGTGCCGTTGACTTTGTGTAATCCTGTAGCGTTGTACGGCTGTCTGTGTGGGGGCGTCTCAATGAAATCGTATTGTATTTGACAATTGTATTTTCGCCAGGTGTTGCCGTATTCTGTTTGAGGAAAAGGTGGACGATATCAGGGATCAGCTGAAGGTGAACCAGGAGCTTATCGACGAGATTAAGCCGCACCAGGACGACGAGGGCTACAGGAAGATGTTCCTGGGAGGCATCCGGAGGGTGCTCTGGGACCTGATGGAAAACCCCTACTCCTCGCTGTCGGCCAAGGCCTTCGCCGTCTTCTCCAGCCTCCTGGTCCTCATCTCCATCGTGGCGATGACCCTGAACACGGTGAAGGAGCTCAGGGTGTACAAACCCTACGGCAAGACCTACATGGAGTGGGTGGAGATCTTCTCCATCCTCTTCTTCACCCTGGAGTACTTCATGCGCCTGTTCACCACCGCCAACATCAAGCACTTTGTGAAGAGCGCCCTCAACTTTGTGGATCTCGTGGCGGTCATGCCCTACTTTTTGCAGATTGTTTTTGAGATGTTCTTCATCAATTCTGAAGACCTGGGAGCACAGGAGGACCTCAAGACCATGGCCAGGGTCAGTAAAGTCAGTAAGGTGCTGAAGGTGGTGAAGCTAATGCGGATCTTTCGTATCCTGAAGCTGGCCAGACACTCCACGGGGATGAGGGCATTCGGCTTCACCATCCGCCAGTGCTCCGAGCAGGTGGGTTCGATACGAGGACAGTAGAAAACTGTTTTTACAATGGATGAATAATAGACAGTTTTTTGTCATTGATGGAGTATTTAGGATATGGACAACTAAGGAACTACAGCTGTCCATATCCAAAATACTATATAATTCTATAAACGTATCCAATATAATTCTATAAACCACCGTTTCAAAAAAATAGTACACACACACACACACACAAACTACAACAAAACAGCTCATTATATTTCTGTATTCTGTGCTCCAACTAAGGGCGAAGCCTTCATTCAATGACTATCGCAATTAGTTGCAATGAGTCTTTAATAATAAATATACTACTACTACTACTGCCCTACTTCAAATGCATTTCTGTGATCACCTGTGTGTGTTTTCTGTCTCAGGTGTGCTGTCTGTTCTTGTTCATTGCCATGGGCATCTTCACCTTCTCTGCTCTCATGCACTCTGTGGAGGTGGACCAGCCGGGCACACCCTTCAGCAGCATCCCAGACGCCTGGTGGTGGGCGGCGGTGAGTACCTCCACACACCCAGCACAGATCACCAGACCCTGGGCCCCCAGGACAGCCAAGGGCCCCCCAAACCACCTAAAGACACACACACACACAACACACACACACACACACACACACACACACACACACACACACACACACACACACACCAAGCAATATGAAAATCATGTGTATGCCAGCTAACTGCCTTTGTGCATTCACCAACAATATTCTATAAAAAGCTCCATCCCACCTTTATCCTGTCTTTAACCTACTGGTTAACCAACTGATAGCATACTGTTTTATCCTACTGGTTAAAGATAGGATGAGCTGCAGTTTGGGCTCTCAAGTGTTTTTTTTTTTATGAAAGCATCAACTCGTCTTCTTTCTACGCATTTTTCATTCATAAGCGTGCCATTCATAAGCGTGTGAGTTTGCTTTGCCATCATAATCCAATGTGTATTGAAGTAACAAACCAGCTATAGGGCTTACATGATATGGGGCTTACCTCTAGAAGTAGGATTTACAATGCTATCACACAACACACAATTCATGGGTGGAGGCAGACATTAGGCCTTTGACCTTTTGTTGTGTGAGAAGAACATTACAGTCAGTCGCACAATGGAAATTCTTTGTATATGTGGTGGGCCCAACAAAGACTAGATACAAGTCTCAAATCCCATTGGAAAAACATATCTGTTGGTCAACAGTACACTAAAACGATGATAATCCTTCGATCTCCCTAGTTTATTGTATTTATTTATTTATTTAATTAACAATGGACAGTCATGGACTGGCCCAGCGTTAGCTTGATAGCTACATTTCATCAGCAGTCCCTGGGCAGGCAAATCCACAAGAGAATTATGGCGTCAGGTGTTATAATTCAGACAGGGGTACAGAGAATAAACATTGCATCATATACACAACTAAAAGCACTTTTCATTTAAAACATTACATCATACAAAAAAATGAAATAAAATACTCGTTGTTTAGTACTTCGTGGTTAATGGTCACATGATTGGTTATGTTTCAGCCATGAGCCTCCTAATATAAGATTCTATGCAGTGCAGTGTGTTTGGTCCACGTCACTCTCCATGTTTCTTCCCCTCTGTTTCAGTGACATTAAGGCTGCAATCTAGCTGTGGCGTAGCAGCTGTTAGGTTAACACACGTGTATAATCCACACTAATGCGCTGTAATGCGTGGCATTTCTGACTGGTCCAGACACATTGATTGCAGTCAGGGGATGGATGGAGAAGGGCAGCATTGTTTACCCGGATCTCCTGTTGATCCAGCTGCTTCTCATCGGTGTTCATACACTGTGTATGTATATAAACACCGCTGTAGGCCTACACATACTTCCGATGATGCAACCAGATCTGCCTAGTCACAATGCATCGTGATCATCGGCCTTGTGCGACAGTTTAGAGGCCGAAACAGATTATTTGACCTAATACGTTTTTACAAAGTGTCTCTTTCTTCCTGGTTAAAATGTGCAAAGTTGATTGTTTTTCATTTATTGAGTTGATTTTGTTTGCTAAAAAATAGAAAATTGTATTTTCTTTCTTTGTAAAGCGAGAAACACCATACAGATAGCCTATGGATAGGGTGTCCGACTCGATTCGAACCCCAATGTCTAACCTCTAGGCCTCCTTGAGCACGATGCCTAACCCCTACCTGCTCGTCAATGACTATATATCAAATCAATCGCTGTAAGTGTAAATGAGTCCTCCTGCGTGATGATGTGTGTGTGTTCGTGCTGTCGTCTTATTAACTCTACACACTCTCACCACCTTCCAGGTGAGCATCTCCACGGTGGGCTACGGCGACGTGGTGCCCATCTCCTACATGGGCCGCTGCGTGGCATTCAGCTGCATCTCCTTCGGCATCATCCTCAACGGCATGCCCATCTCCATCCTCTTCAACAAGTTCTCCGACTACTACGCCAAGCTCAAGGAGCAGGAGTACACGCAGGCCAACGTCGAGCGCACCTTCCAGCTGCGGAAGCGTCTCCGGCGGAAGTTTGACGCCTGCTTCGAGCCCCGGCCGGAGGACTCGGGCGACGAGCTCCACTACCAGCCCAGCGGCATGTAGGCGAGGCAGGTGATCCATTGCGACGCTAACCCTAAATGGCCCTTCTCACCCCCTAGGAGGATGGGATGTGGGTGGGTGGGTGCGGGGTTTCGAGAGTCTAAGGCCCCGTCTGCTTGTCATGACACTGAGCCTATGGATCGGAGGAGCAGAGGGTAAACAATCAAATGAGAAAATGGAGGCAGAGGCGAATGAAGATAAGCTCTAAGCCTAAGATTTAGCTCGGCCGCACGCCACCCGCCATGAGTCCTCCGTCAGATAGACTGCAATCAATCACACGCGTGGACGTTGTATATCGTTTTAAAAAACTATATATATACTGAACAATGGCAGAATTATCTGTTTGATATGATTGCTTTTAGGCAGAACCAAATATAACAGAATATTAATAGACTATGGTGTTCAGTTGGTATCAGGGACTAAAAAAGATGTAAATATGTGATGAATGTTTTTAAATCATCTGTACCACAGAGATTGGTTTGAATTCTATAAAGTATGACAATAAATTGTATTTAATTTGTTTATTAATCTTTATATGGAACAGGTTTACACAGTCTATGGTTTAAACTTTAACTACATTAACTTCCCAAAATATTATTCCCATGATGCATGGCTTTCACCAAGATGCTGACCCACTTACTACACACCAAACCTCTGAACCTAATCATCTCTAACCTAATACCAACATTTAACTGTTCCATACCCAATTCACATTTAAACCCTTAATCGAATACCTACACTTCACTGATTATAACGCATCATGGGAAAACATCTCCAGAAAAGTCCTAAAACGTCATCAACACTGATACCTGCCAGTGGGAAAAGCATTGCACTTCCATTTCATTTAATTAAAAGGCTGAACAACAAATGCAGCACAGATGGCATGAAAAAACATTTGCGGTCATAACGAAGACCTTCCTAAAAGGTCGGAAAAACAATTACAGCAGCCTACTCGGCTGCTTTATTTTAATCTCTAATGGGTGTCAATGGGTGAGTAAGGTTTTAGCATGGTAAAACATACCACAATATGTCCATTTGGATCACTACTTTAGTCTTCAGTTTTTTCATTTCATATCAGGGGCCTCACGGAACAAATTTATCTGGACAGGTCGATTCGTGACGATCAGTGACGTTGTCCCTTATGGGTGTGGGTATAGTTTTGCGTACAGCGTCATCTTCTGGTCGAAACTCATAACGGCAATCCCGACGCTGAATATTTTATCAGCCTCTTATATTTCTGTCATAAATTTTAGCACTTTTTTTATGATCTGTTTTTACCACTTTTAAGTAACATTTAAATTGTGATAGAAAAAATAACAACTTAAAATGGTTAATATGTTTTAAGTCAAAGCAAATTAATTAATTTGCTATCTGGTTGAGTGTCTGCTACAATAATTAAAATCTTCTCTGGATGCAACCTGGCAGTTTTGGAATCTATTAATTGTTTAATTGGAAAACTAACTATCAGTATTAATTGATACCACAACCACAACCAACCATAATACTTCTAACTTCTAATTTTACAATAAATCCACCATAACAACTGAGAACCAAAAGAACAATTTCTAAAAGCAATGTAAAAAAGGAATATAGAGAAATAAACACATGCACGTGAACAAATTAAATGAAAGAATGTCGAGAGTAGCTACATCATAGAGTTCAAAATATGAGGCACATTCTTATTCCTGCGTAATGTTTTTGCGTTTGGTTTGCTGACGTTGCATTGAATATCCTTGAAATCATCAGTGCCAACTGGGTTCTGTGCCAAGTCCTCCCATCATGATGTGATAAGATAATGTCCAATGTTTTGGTGTACTGTTGACCAAGGAATATCCATGGAAATACGCTCAAACTCAATTGGCTAACTTTTTAATTAAAGTTTAGCATAAAAGAGACCTCAGATCATTACATCCATCCACATCCAGACTGACACAGTCTAAGCATTTTCTTAGAGTTTTGAGAAGACACAAAAATGTTATCTATTTTGGCAAACCTCATAACTGCACGGATACTAAGGGAAATTAAAAAACACTTTTAACAATGTTCAGTATGACTCCTGATGGAACCTGGGCTGTGAGTGCAGCCCAAGTGGACCTCATTGGACAATACAGTACATGTGTATCATACACAATAACCACAACACTCAAAGTGATAACAGTTCACACACTTTGCTGTACTGTACTGAATTAGAATGACTACTTACTGTATTGTATCATGACAACAGTCTTTATATTTACTGTAAAATTGCAGCCTACCCCGAAAAGAAAAGAAAACTAAAACGTCAAAAAAGGAGAAAAAAATAATGTTTTTTTACACAATGTTATACACTTGAATATGTAATGATAATATGTATGACCTCATGAGTCCAAAACATATATGCAGTATTTTGATGGTTGTGTTTTTAAATGTATCACACCAGTGTGATATCAATGCTCAATAAGACCTGTTCACATGATGCCTGTGTCAATCATTCTGATGAAACAGTCAGTTCTGAGAAGAGCGAACATGCAGGTTCTGAGAAGAGAGAACATGCAGGTTCTGAGAAGAGAGAACATGCAGGTTCTGAGAAGAGAGAACATGCAGGTTCTGAGAAGAGAGAACATGCAGGTTCTGAGAAGAGAGACCATGCAGGTTCTGAGAAGAGAGAACAGGTTTTGAATAGAAAGAGTTTTGAGAAATTGAGCTATGATTTCAGGAAACGCTTTTCCAACAATTGAGAGCCAAACAATTGAGAAAAACTAAGTATATTATTTTGTGAGGATCCTTAGGCAATGTGCTTTCCTCTTGATTTCATATAGGCCTGGACTATATCTTTTACTCAACTTTGACCAAACAAACAACAACAACAACAACATACTCCATGCAGGCTATTGGGTCATTAAAAATCATCATAAAAAAATAACAATTTGAACATAGATACACGATATAGACATAATCCTCACTGTTCTTGGAATTACAATTTCTATAAATTATCTGTTTTTGACTGATTTTGTGTTTTATTGCCATGTATGCTAATCTGCGTTCACTCACCCTGTTAAACTTCTCTTCGTAAAAATGTGTTTAAAAAGGTGCCACATAAATAAAGATTATTTGGATTATAGAAAAATCCCAACCCTATAGCTCTGATCAGAGTAGAAAGTAAGAGCGTGGACCACAGTCCTTGTGTGAGCGACTGCAGAGGCGTGCGGATCGGTAGATCACCGTCTGACAGGCCTTTATCTTAATGACAGTTCCATCCTTGAGCTGGAACTACTCAGTGGTCTTGTGCCGTCTGAGCTCGGGATCGGGACATGCTTTTCCGTCACCAAGGCTAAACAGATCTTCGTGAAAAAAAACCTGCAGTCAGCCAAATCGAAACCAACAATAAGGGGTAAGCCGCTCTATAAAACAACCCCATAGACTCTTCCCCTCCATCTCTTCGCTCTCATCTTCACTCCTGAGCATCCTCTGTCCCCCGTGAGCAAAGGGCACCTGAACCATGTCTGCTGTCAACAAGTGTGTGTTGTCTCTGATGGTGGTGCTGGCGGCCGGAGTGTGTGTGATCCACGGGCAGGAGCGGATTAAGATGTGCGGTCGGGATTTGATACGCTTGGCCGTCGCCTCCTGTGGGAGCTCCAGGCTGAGGAGGAGCGCCCCAGAATCACAGCAGCCCCGCGGTGACCTGGCCGGTAAGTACGCCCCGCCGGATGTAGATGGTGTTTGTGTTCAGGTTAAATCACACCTCGGGTCTGATGATGTTGATGTCTTTCTGGCATAGCATGCAATATATTCCTCTTTACATATGTTAGGTGTGCCATAGGTTGGCCCACTATGGGCCTTATTGGCAGTGGAATACTTCATTATTGAACGTTCTCAACCGTGCGAGCCTACAAGGACAGCCTATATAAAGAACCGTAATACTATTAGGCCATGTAAGAGAACTGCAAGAACAGCGAAAAGTTGAGGAGCAGAGTGATTTTATTGGTCATTAGAGCGAGAAAACAGAGCAACTTTTCATTAGAGTGCCTTGCAAGTGGAGTCTGTTCAGGAGACTATCAAACCTAAGATCGTCTGCGTTCTGCGATCCATGGAAACACTTTACATTTATTTTTCTCTACTTGGCTCTCAAATGTTTTTCTCCACTCTCTGCACATCCAAGGAGACCATGTCCTCCCTGCCGAGGACCACCAGGGACCCTCTGAGACCACCGGTACCCCCTTACAGCTGGACCAGAACCACCATGACCAGGACCAGAAGCAGGACCAAAACCAGGACCAAAACCAGGAGCAGGACTCTTACCAGGCCCAGGATCAGGACCAGGAGCTCTCCATGGTACCTAACTGGTACCCTGTGTCTTCTCGAGTGAGACGTGTTGCCGGGATGTCTGATGTTTGCTGTGAGAAA
>OOFB01006797.1:0-11326 GCA_900323305.1 Trachyrincus murrayi | reverse complement strand
AGGTGTCTGCAGTGCTTTTTGTTTGTTTAGTAAGAACTGAGGAGCAGAAGGCAAGTACCTCAAAAGATGAAAATGTATAGTTATTTTTCGGTCTTAGGACGAGCTTCGAGTTCGAGATTAGAGCCACTCCACCACCTTTTTTTGATTCTCGAGATAATTGTGAGCTAACGTAGTTGGGTGGGGTGGCTTCGTTTAATGGTAGATATACGTCTGGTTTTAACCAGGTTTCACATAGGCCCAGGATATCTATCTTATTTTCAACAATTTGATCCTGGACCTAGAAGCGCTTTAGTTGAAAGCGATCTGATATTCATGAATCCAATTTTGAGCTCTTCTGATTTATTAAAGTTAGAGGGAGTTGGGTTACCACTCAGCTCTGAGGAAGAGGAAGTAGGAGAAATAGCAATGAGATTTTTGCAAATTTGCGGTTGCCTTCGCCTGCGGGTTTTACACCTCGAGACAGCACGGGGCAGCGCCACAATACTAATAGGTGTAGGTGTACTATAAACCTCCAGCTGGCAGTCGCTGCTGTGGCCAATATTCAAACATGGAGGCGCCTCAGTGTCAGCATTACGTGCTACATCACCCAGGCTAACTAGCTTTGTTAAACCACCCAGTATTCTAGACTCTGCAACGTTGGCTAATGTGTTGCTAGCAGGATCGCTAGTCGCCTGCATCCCAGCGTGCTGTAAGTGAGTGTGTCACGCCTGGCTAAGGCATTTATCTATGTTTTCTGATATAATTGAGGCGCCTAACCCAGTAGGGTGAAGGCCGTCCCTCATCAGCACACCAGGGCGGCCCCACAGGGAGGGCCAGTTATCTACAAAACCTAGGCCCTGCTCTAAACTATAGCATGCCAGCCAACGGTTTAGGGACATTAATCTACTATAACGCTCGTCATTACCCCTGACAGGTAGAGGGCCATACAGAATATACTGTAGCATAACTATGTTGCTTTTAGTGACTTCTGATTGTCTCATCTTAGTATCGTTTGTGCCGACATGAATTACATTGTTGTCAAAACTAGTGTCGTGTTGGGTGGGTCTAATCTAACTCCGTGTGTGGTCTTACCGCATGCCAGCACCCTAAGATTAGCTTCGATGTCGGGAGCCCTGGCCCCTGGTAAGCAAATAACGTTAGCTGGCGTGTGTAGTCTAACTTTACGTGTAACAGAGTCGCCTATGACTAGCGTTTTCCCCCCCGAAAAAGACTTGCGAGGAGGGCTGCCTGCCTTCGCAAGTGGTGCTGCCGACGGGTTACCCTGGACGGAGCTAATGCTAATGCTAGCGTTAACTCTACCCGACTGCCTGGCAGGTCTCTTTTCTATGCTGTCTGGAGTATCTGTCTTTTCTATGGATGCTATTTTTTCCTCCTCTAACTGACAGATACGTCTCTCTAGGAGAGCTATCCTTTTTACGAGGGAGGCACAGGAGCAAGAGCAACAGGAGTCCATGCTTACCTTGTTTGATGCAAAAACAGCTACAACGTGGATACAATACAATACAATGCAATACAATATAATACAGATCACTATCGGTTATTATACTAGAGAACAACAATCAGAGTATATAATAACAGCGTGGGTAAGATTAAGATACTATTTCGCGAAAGTTTTAGCAGACAAGGGCAGATAGTGACCTGGTAACCAAACCAAACAAACCAAACAAACTAAACCATAATTACTAACCTTCTATTTCTGATTCCTGCACTCTGTTCAGTTTTAAACTGGGTTGTGCAGCAATACAACTTTAGTTTGTAGATACTGCAATTCAGATTGTATGTGTTGATTGTTTGTTCTTGTAAGTCACTTTGAATGAAATAATCTGCTAAATGTAAGTGTACGTGTAAATGCAATAAGCCAGTAGGGAGAGGATTCGGTGGTGACTTTTTACATATTCCCAGGAGTCATGTTGATTTGATTTGGATGCAAAACATCTCTTTTTAATTTTGTGGATTTTTTATTGCATGGTGTCTTTAAAGAAACATAAACATAAGAGGGCACTGCCGCCACTGGCATCTAATCACATGTCATTGTCAGCGGCTGAGACAGGTAGAGAAGATGGCAGAGTAACAGAGTTGAGTCTGATCTTTATCCCCCATTTAAAATAAGTAAGGATGGAAATATAGAAACATTGGAGAAATCCTTACAAAGTATCGAGTCAAGGAGATCAACACCTCCAACGTTATGATCCAGCTTTGGGAGCCATCCTGCATCCTTTAAATGCAAGATAATGTGTTACCTAAGTTAGCTGATTATATTTGTGCAGGAATTACAACAGTGTGCAGTGTGTAAGCAAAGTGTTGCCTACCTTTTTATAAGAAGTAATTTAATGTAGTGTTCCTCAAAGGCTATGTGTTTGCAGTAAATTATGAGCAAGAGCTAGCTAATGTGTCCTAATAGGCGGATAATGTTGATGATGGTTTGATTGGAGTTTTTTGTAGAGGTGAGATTCACTAATCAACACTATTGTTCGAGAAAGAGAGAGAGACAGAGGGAGGGAGAGGGAAAGAGTGTGAGAGAGAGACGTGACTCAATGATTAAACTCCAGGTTCCAATTTGTATGCTGAAGAGATGGCTGCCTTCAAACTTGTTGCTCATAGCCTTGTCTGTGCATTTTGCTCTCTTGATTTGCATATTTCTCGCTCTCTCTCTCTTGATACCTCAATCGGTGCCGTTGCTCCTGATATGTCCTCCTGTTAGACAACATCACTTTAAAAGGAGGAGAAATGTCAAGCTGTGCTATGGCTAGCCTTGTTCACCCTTCAAGAAGAGAAGCCCTCCCTATTTGTTGATCTCTGCATCAAGAAATGCACCTGAAACCCCAAAAATGGAAATCGTATTATTCCGATTTCATAAAGGTGTCGGAACAAACCAGAAAAAACCCTGGACAGATGGCACACGTCTAGCTGTGAGCAGAGTTGAAGAACAAATGCAAAAGAAAAACCTCTGTCCTGTGTATGAAGGTGTAAATTGAATGAGTGCATAGGTGTTAACACAGGTGTGTGAAAGCAGGAAATGCGAGCAGGGTTAGCAGAATCCACTGCTCCATACTCTGCATACTCTGTCCAAATGGAGGGGTGTTGCATGTGTGTTTTTATTATGAGTATTATGGATAAACGCCAGTGTTATTACACACTAATACATAGTGTAACACGCTGTCCATGTCATTTCATTGTCATCACATCACGATCGTTATAGAGTAATTTAGATGAACATATGTTACTACTGTCTGGTCCCCACATGCTAGTTGTTGCCTAGGATTGAACTCTCATGGTTGTGTGAATGTGATAAAAGTTCTTCAAGTGGCCCTAGTGCCTTGCACAGCACTATATAAGTGCTACGTTAATTAACACTTAATTTCATATACACTTGAGGTAAGTACTTACCAGCAATATATGTGTGTTTCATTCAGTGGTTATTCCCGGAAATTACCTCGTTGAAAGCCTGACACATTAAATAATTGCCGGAAAATTCTAATTCTTTGAATTTGGAGTTTTTATTAATGTCAGGGTTGTTGTTTAGGATTCAATTGCACAACTCAGGAGACGGATATAGTCCAATGCCCGTATGGGCTTTTAATGAACAAAAAAGGAATTGATATACAAACGAAAAACAACAATCCAAAGGACTGGAATGAAACGGCAGTCGATCAGCTCGCTTTGGCGGGAGGTCCGTGTTCTGGGACGAGGAGAGGAGAACAAAGGTAAGTCCAGGAAAAAAACTGCGGAAGACAAAGAACGTGACCAGGCGAATGTTCACAAGCAAAACTCTGGTACGTTACCAACGGTAGCAACGGTAAGATCTCGCGATGAACGAAGAGAGCGTCGAGTTCTTGTAGGAGAGGAGGTTGATTGGTGGTCAGCAGCCGGTGTGGTTCGTTGCCGTCTTCTTGCCGGTAGAGGGCGTGGTGGAGGCGGAGGAATGGTCTGAGCCGTAACAATTAAACCTTTAAAATAAAAAATAAATAATTTTTATAATTTGCATATATGATTTATTTGGTATCATATTTGATACATTCAGCATTTTTGGCCATTTATTACTCACAGCATATCATTTTTAACAAACAAAAACAGAACATTACAACATTTGTAGTACCTTTTCAGTTGGTTTGGTACATTTTTGCGTTCATTTTGGTTCAACAGGAACCTTTGTACAAACCTTTATTTTGCCTTGTGGTAGGCGAGAAAACAGTTTCTGTCCTTGTTCAGGCAAAGATGGACTTTACATTTTCCACAGTAGACATGGGAGAAGTGATTGCCTGTGCAGTGCTTGCATCTCTGTCGGGTTTCCCATGTTGGGAAATGATCAATGTCATCCTTTCTCACATCAGGAGGCATACTGGAGGTCTGCCTTTTATGCGGGGGGGGGGGGTGCTGCTGCCGCTTCTGGAGAGGATAGTGGTCTGCCGCAATTGACTTTGCCCTTTCCTGCACTTGTGAGAGATGTGCCAACAGAGGCCTGAAACCTTCGTAGGGCCATGGGTTTGCCGGGTCCTCAGTGTTTTCTGGTCTCTTCTGTAGAGGTTCCATACATTGGTGACTGCCACTGTGACAGTGTGCCACCAAATGTATATGTACCATCTTCGGGATCTGAAGCTGAACTTGTAAAATGCAGACAGCATATCAAGGAGGTCAATACCTCCCATGAACTTGTATGTTTCAACGATGGCTGGTCTGGGAACCAGACCAGCGTTTCACATTCCCCACTGGGTCGTTGCCAACAAAAGAAGAGTAGGTTCACAGCTTTGTTGTCAAACCACAATGATGGTATTTTCCTGGTTTACTCTGAAATCCAGTGACCCTCTTCCTTTTTTCTTCATATCCTTTTCATCCATCATGTTGCAGTCTTTGACCCTGTTCATTCGTGCCTATGTAGTAGATTCCTCTTTCTCTCAAGTGTTCCATCAGTGGAACTGATGTGATACAGTTGTCTGCAAAAACCTTGTGTTTTTGCTGACTTTTTGAAGTCATTTTCAGGACAACATCTCCAGTAGCACCAACATAAGATTCATCTTTTTCTGCACCTTGACAGACATCATAATCATGAAGGAAGCCACTTTGACCAGCACGTCCCCATATCTTGAACCCCCATTTGTGAGGTTTTGCTGGCATGTAGGTGAGATTTCCCCTTGAATATAACCATGGTGACTTCGCATCATCAGAGACACTGAGGTTGTCCTGAAAGTGAATCAGTGTCAGCAATTGCAGGACTCGAGACATCACATCAGAAACTGAGGGGTGCTTTGTCACCATCTCCCAGTAGGCTTGTACATTGGGCATCGGTACTAACCCCATGTGCATGTACATACCCAGTACCTGCTCAATTTCTTTGGCAGTTGTGTTGACTGATTTTTCATCTTTCTTTACACTGTACAAGTCTGACTGCAATTCCCTGTAGCATTTCATCAGTAGCAAACTGTTTGAAGTACATGTATGGTATCCAGACATATCTGTTTTCTGAGGTTTCCTCACCACATGCCTCAAATTCAACAGCTGGAGGTTCAAATTGTACTTTTTTCGACCAATATTCTTTCTTTTTCCCTTTTCCCCTTGCTGGTTGTTTTGTTGTGGTCTGTGTTGTTGTTGGGCCCTCTTCTTCTGAGCTTATCTGGTCGACACTTTCATCTTCCAAGTGTTCCTCATCACTATTATCTGAGCTTCCCTCAGCATGCATTGCAGTAGGAGCCCATTCCTCCTCCTCATCATCATCTTCCTCTAACTGTTCCATGTCACTTGCATTGCCATCCATAATCATCTTCAGGGCAAAATGGAAATGTTGGGCATTTCTTCTCTGAATTTTTCAATGAACAAAAGACAATTATTTCCATGTTAGCCATTGCAACATTCAACTGATCATTGTGCTAGAGCAGGTTGCATTTGTAGAAGATAAATATAAATATCTCAATTTCTTCTTTGAATATCTGTATTTATGTGACATTTCAACCTTTAATTAGTTTACTTTATTAATCAAAAGAGTAGTTTGCATTGTGGTTTGCATAATGTATGAAATGCAATACAATGACAATTGTATTGCTTTCAGGATCTCTTCAAAAAGACCTGTGTAATGGAAAATCCCTTTTTAGCTTTACTTTATTCATTTTTAGGTTTGTGTGGAGTGAAGGGGGCGTGGCTTGGCATTGGGCTGCTCGGCTGCTGTGGGTGGTGAGCATAATGACGTTACCTATATATTGATGTGTGTTTGCTCTCCCCCACAGTGAGACTGGATCCGAGATGCCGTGTGGAGGAGACTCCTCAGTTCCGCGATCTATAAGTATTATCCACTATTGTGTGCAGCGTTGTCATTCTGTTTTGTCATCTCTAACCCGCTTCTATTGGCCCGGGCATTTACGGACGTACATTGGTGGTCTGCATCCTGTTGCAAATGTCAGTTGGTAAACCCTCCGGCCACCCCAAAAGCGCTGTTGCGCCCACTCCCCTTAATCAAGAAAGAGCGTAGCGCAGGCATTGTTTCAACTAGTCGCCTGAGTGAGAATCCCTAAAGAGATTCTGACTGATCAGGGCACATCGTTTATGTCACGTACACTCTGCTACCTTGATGGGTTCCTCGGGGTTAAATCAATTCGTACCAGCGTGTACCATCCCCAGACAGACGTTCTGGTGGAGCGGTTTAACAAGACATTAAAGTCCATGCTGCGCAAGTTCGTGCGCGTTTGTTCGCAGTTCAGGAGGTTCCTCAGGCCAGTTACTGTTTGGTAGTCGGCCAAGGGGTGTGTACCTAATTAAAGAAAACTGGAAGCACCACCAAAAACGAAACTCAATACATCATAGACCTGCAGATCTATCGCCTCAATCTCCTAAAACTCCTAAAAATGAGGTGCGCTCGGCTTCAGGAGGGTGAGCTGGCCAGAGGTCCCAAAATCGAACCAATCCAGTGACAGACACCTTTCTCCTCGTCAAGCAGCCGAGGTCGCCGAGTTGCAGCACCGCTTTGCTGACGTCTTCTCTCCTCTGCCGGGCCACACTTCGCCCATTGATCACCGCATTGAGACGTCCCCCAGCGTGAATGTTAGGTCGTGGCCGTATAAATTTCCTGAACATAAACACAAGATTGTGGAGGATGAATTAAAGGCCATGCTGGAAATGGTTGTAATATAAAAGTCACAAAGTGGCTGGTATAGCCCCATCATGCTTGTGCGCAAGTCCGACGGGTTGATTTGCTACTCTGTTGACTATCACAAGGTGAATAGTGCCAATGCCTCGCGTCAACGAGCTCCTGGATCGGTCAGGCACGGCTCGTTTTTTCGACACTGGATTTAACCAAGGGCTACTGGCATATTCCATTATCTCCAAAGTCCAAGGAAAATCGTCTTTCTCCACTCCGTATGGTTTGTACCAATTCAAGACACTTCCTTTGGGGTTGTTCGGGGCCCTGCCACTTTCCAGCCCCTTATGGATCGAGTGCTCCATCCGCATGCTGAGTATGCTGCTGCCTACATTGATGATGTCATTATTCATAGTGACACCTGGCAGCAGCATCACTGAGGCGGGCGGGGCTCACGGCAAACCCAAAGAACTGTATAATTGGACATAGGGAGGTACGGTATCTGGGGTATCACCTGCGCCCACAGTTGGAGAAGACAGAGGCTATCCCAGCCTGTCAGCGGCCTGAGACCAAAAAGCAGGTGAGGGCATTCCTGGGACTGGCTGGTTATTATCGGCGGTTCATACCCGCCTTCTCCACGCTGACTAGTCCCATGACCGACCTCATCTGTTTTGGTTCAGAGGATTCCGTTTGGTGCTCGGCGTCACAGGTTTGATACTAAAAATAAAAACTCAAAAAAAACAACAGCTCTGTTCCGATATAGCCTCTTCTTATGTTTCCTATTATGTTATAGCGTGAGCTGAACAGAGGAGTTTGCTCAGCAACGGCCGGTCGTAAGGCAAGGAGGGGTCCCTCGTACCATGCATCTATTGTTTTTAATGTGTCACTGATGTATACATATATTGCTTTTACCGTGTTGCTAATGTATACATCTAATGCTTTTACCATATTGCTAATGTATATATCTGCTTTTACTGTCTCACCTGTGTATACATCTCTTTCTTTGAGTAATGACTTAGCGCTCCTGCTGTGAACCAGACTTGTCCACATCTTGAGTGGCCTGTGCCTGCTTGTCCAACACCCCTCCCTTCACTGCAACGTCACAAACCCATGGGGACCACCGATGATCCGGGAGGGCCTTCCATCGCTCGAGGAACCATGGAAACTTTACCCACACGAGCCCCACGTTGAGCTATAGACACTCACTGCATAGACACCGCCTAAAATATTCAGCCATACCTGCGAGTATGACATGGCCTCATCTGGTGTAGTGGATATAGTCTCAGAGTATCTGTGCATACATGTGGGGCCTTATGAGCTTCCTTTCCTTTCATTTAACATTGTCTATTATTATCTGCTATGTGAAACGTCAGATAAACATTCCTCTATAAGAGTCTCACCAAAAAGCGTATTTGGGGCGCTCACTCCTATTTTAGCCGAAGGCTCCGTTCAACGGACTCTTTTTTTAAATATTGGCTGAAAGTGCATTTTTATATTGTTAGATTTTAAATAAAATACTTGTTAAATCTGTTTTAGCCCAATTTTGTCTTCTATCTGTGTGCCTCCACCACCGCGCTCTTCTGATTGGTAAGTGCCAACTCATTACTTCCTCTAGCCCCCGCGGGACATCGCAAGTGGTTGGGTTACCACCCAAACTCTGGACGTCCTGATGAAGGTCCAGAGAGTCACTAGGTAGAGCCAGTAAACTAGGGGAGATTTCCTGGATTCACTCTCGTATGTTTGCTTCCGACACCTTGTAATTGTTAACCCACTCTGACATAAATACAGATACACGCAATAAATACACTAATAATTTCTTCTCGGTGAGTCCAGTCATTGTTAGGTTTAGAGCCCGAGTCTTAGAGCTGTAAGCTAAGCATGTAGGGCCTATGCTGGCACAGTAGTAGATTTCGCTCCACTGGATGTGATCCTCACAAAGATTTTATTTGTTATTATATGTTCGGGAGATTGTAAATTTGAATCTAGCTTTGGGTATACCAGTTACCGATAGCACAAGCTGCCGGATGACGGGGACACACTCTTAGATCTGCCGCTGTATTCTCTTGGAGTCTACGGCCATCGGACAACAGGGAAGACTATAAGGAGGCCGGGGTCCTCTAGGAGACTCTTGTATGCATACATTATATTCTACCACTATTGTGTGCTACTTTGCATTTAGAAGTCTCATCTGTCCTGGACGCAATATCTCATAAAGAAATTGCCACGACACCTGGAAATACTGTGCATGTGTGTGTGTTTCATTGTGTGTGTTTGATCATGTGAGTGTGTATTTGCATGTGTGTGTATTCAAACCAAAGATGTAGTTATCTTGAAATCCCAGACTTGCCCTATTACCACGGCAAAACGCTGCCTGGAACACAATAGGTTTATATTTTTTATTGTTTTACTCGTCCCTGTACTTCTATTGCCATGGCAGCTGGAAAACAAAACTGTTTTCAAAATCATTGAAGACAACATCCATAATGTTGTCTTCTTATTTATTCTTATTTCTTATAACGACAGAGACGCGCATACAAACATCAACAGTCTACATTATGGATTTGAGAGCTTCGCTTTATATAATAAAAAAAAAACAGGAATAACTGGTAATATGCTAAATGTAATGTATGTAACTTAATTCATCCCACAATGGTGATTGTCTCTGTTCCCTTTTTCATTGGGGCCTATATTAAAATATATTATGTATTAAAATAATTAATAACAACAGTAAAATTATTAGTAGGTAGAAAAACATTAATATGTGGTGATATGATGAAGATATGGCAGCATATACAATAGCATATACAATGTATTTCTTGGGCTTGCGCGTCTGGCGGGATGGGGCCGTGAGTCTCACGATTAATGTGCGAGAGTTGGCAGCTCTGTGCTATGTTAGCTGGCTGTAAAGTTAATAGTTACTTTCAGAACCCAAGCAAGTTAAACTACTGGTAGGATTTGCTGACATAACTAATAAAATTAAACCTATCACTTTGATTATAATTTTTTAATCAGTTAACATAAGTAAACATATCTGCCGATCCTGAAAGTAACTAATCGCCAATTGGGGATACTAACACTGGTTAGATAACTTGAAGAATTTTGGGTTTAATCTAGGCATACTATTTAGAGAAAATATATCTCTGTCCCCATGACTTTTGAACCAGCAGATCTCTATAGTGTCCTGTCCCCTGACCTTGGCTCTGCAGTCTTCAGTCCCGCCCGCTGGCTCTTCCTCAACTCACTGGTGGCTTGGGGGACCATGAGCTCAGTCCTCTGGAGACATTACCTCCAATATGTCACAACACACACAACAATGGAGTCTCCATTCACCTCTTCAGTGTGTGGAGGGTGTCATGTTTCAGATGAAGGTAGGACCCAAAATGCAGACCACACCGATGTATTCCGTAGCAGACGAGTTTATTTGCAGAATCTCGTAGACAGGGTAAACCGGACGGGACCGGTAGACAGGCAGGGAATTGGCAACCAACGTGATAGTCAGACAGGCAGAGGTTCAGCAACATGCGGGTAGTCAGACAGGCGGGAGGTCGGCAACAGGCGGGGTAGTCAGGCAGGCGGGAGATCGGCAACAGGCAAGGTAGTCCGACAGGCGGGAGATCGGCAACAGGCGAGGTAGTCAGACAGGCGGGAGATCGGCAACAGGCGGGGTAGTCAGGCAGGCGGAAGATCGGCGACAAGCAAGGGAATCAGACGAGCGGGTAATACGAGAGAGTAGAGTCAGGAGAAACAACAATCTGGCGAAGAGTAGTTGGAGAGCCGGGGTAGATATACTGCAGGGAGTGATTAGTGATGAGAAGCAGGTGTGGAGGGAAGGCAGGACCCGGAAGCGACGCCACGCCCCCACAAACACAAACACATGGGGATAGACAGACACGGAGACAGACAGGGAAGGAAACAGACGTAGGGAAACCTAGGACCGGGGCTG
The DNA here is from genome assembly GCA_900323305.1 of Trachyrincus murrayi. Taxonomy (NCBI): domain Eukaryota; kingdom Metazoa; phylum Chordata; class Actinopteri; order Gadiformes; family Macrouridae; genus Trachyrincus; species Trachyrincus murrayi. The sequence continues at coordinate 320 of OOFB01006797.1, read as the reverse complement.
GGGCCGTGACAGTACCCCTAATAGTATGTGTGTATTTTATATTATATTAGAAAAACGTTATTTTGATTATCATCATCCTTATTATTAGGCCTATTTATTATTCTAAATACTATTATTTAAATACTGATAACTATGTATTTGTTTATTATATGATCAATGATGATTATTAGTATTATTATTAGTACTAGTATTATTATCATTATTATATTAGACATAAGAACATAATCATGATACTACTTACATTATTAATCATAGTAAATATGTTTATTTTATGTTCAGAACATGACATGAAATAATACTATTATTCTTGTTGCTATTAC
>OOFB01006794.1:9265-25629 GCA_900323305.1 Trachyrincus murrayi | reverse complement strand
TTGGATGGCAGTGACAAGGCACCACAAGGGGGGAAGAGAAGGGAAGCAGGAAGGGAAGCAAGAAGACCGGGCCGCTCGGGTGAGCCTCGGAGGTTCTCATAAAATGTAATCCTATTATATGGCTCCCACTAGAGGGCAACAATAATAAAGGTTTCCCTAATAACACGGGCAGACCGAACCCAAATGGAAAACAGCTCCTCCGGTCAAGTCCCAGCAGTCGTACATATATCCTCTCATTAGCCCCCATTGCTGATGGGCCACGTTGCACCGCGAGGCCTTTCGGGATTTGGCCAAGCAAGAGTTAAGTCAAACAAATGTGTTTCATCAAAGTGCGGTTTGGGCTGCTCTGCATAAAGGAATTGGAGTGGGGTGCGGCGTCAGGGAGGGAATGTGGGGGTGGAAAGTTGGAAGCGGGGGCCCAGAGGAAACCAATCACAGGAAACCACTCCCCTCCCCCCACCCACCCTGCTTCCTGTCTGAGAGCCACCTGGTTTGGTCTCAGGTGCATGCTACATGGGGTAATGCCGCCTGAATGTGATTGTTTGTGTGGAGATTAATCAGACTTTTTTTGCAAATTGCCATTTGGGAAATGAAAGTCCCCGTCGTTGGTAACGACAAAATTGCAAAGCCACGAGCCAGAAGTCAAAGCATGTTAACCGTGTTTGGATATGTACTGTCAGTGTGATTATCAAGTTGTATTTGTGTTGAATATCTCGAAAAGAAACACCCAATACTTTTAGATAAAGCAACAAAAACTATTATGAACACATTTTTTGATCAAATAGGCTAATTCACAGCGATAAGCTCACCGCAGTCAAAGTGATGAGAGGCAGTGACAAAAAATGGCAATCACGCTGTTGAAATGGGATCTAAACACAAAATCTCATATTTGCATTATTGGATAATGTAATAAATTATGCATTTATAGCGATTCCTTGCCATCTCACAGAAATGCAGCGCAATATTTATCATAAGCGACAAGGTGAGTGATGCTATCAGTCATATTCTCCTGACAGATGGAGTTATTAAGTGAGTCAGTGTATCAGTATTATGAAATCTAGACTAACAAAGTTATTTCTCTTCCTCGCTCTCTGTCTCTTTCTCTCTGTCTCTCACTTCACTCCTCCACGTGTAGATGTTTGTGTGTGTGTGTGTGTGTGTGCGCGCTCGCCTGTTTGTGTGTTATGTGTCTGACAGAATCAGACAGACACAGGGTGTGAGAGAGAGAGAGAGAGTGTGTGTGTGTGTGTGTGTGTGTGTGTGTGTGTGTGTCGCATTCCTTCCTGTTCCCGCACCACCCAGCAACCCCAGAGCCGCAGACTCAAGGCGGTTTCCAGAATCAAACAATTTCACGCAGCTACTGGAGGAGGAAATGAACTGAGCCCAGAGCAATAATAAAATTATACAAATGTTATTACAGACTCGCCTGCTACTGTCCTACTTTAATTCAAATTTGGACACCCCAGGCGGTGCTGGTGGCACAGACCATCCTGAATAAATCAACATTAGCTTACGTCTAAATTATTAAGGAAGTGGGAGACTTTCTTGTTTATAGTATGAATTATTGAACAAGTGTTTAAGAGCGTTTTTTTTCCCTCCACGAATTCCAAAATATTAATTGCTAATGATCTTTAAGGTGTGTGTTTTATCGGTTTTTCTATGCTTTAAGGAAACCTGGCACCAATTATCACCGACTTGAAAAGAGACAAGGCACGTGAGGGTGAAACAGAGTCTTTTCTCCATAGGATAACAGAGAGACATGCAGTTTGTAGATGTACTGCCGGCGTCTGTGTGATATGCAAATGAAGCTGCAGTTTAAACAATCATGAAACTATATTTCCATTGTTGGTTTTCGTAAGGATCATTAATGGAGCTTGATGAATAATGGAGGCGTCCTTAGTGAAGGCTTGCCGTGCACACCTTGCACACCTGCTTTTGTTTATGTGTTTGTATTTTTTTAACTGCACTGGGGCCATTCGAGATGCAGCAACCAACGTGGTTTGATAAGCATTAGCTTGAGATGTGTGTTGTGTTTTTGGATGGTGACTTGTCTGGTCTGGGGCTGAGTAACCTGTGAACGGTTTCATTGAGATATTTGGAGTGAGATCCCATTTTATTGAAGCGGTTGTTGAACCATAGACTCTGTAACATGTGGGCAATGTGTTTCCAATGCATGTACCTGTCCCATGGTGAGGGACACTATTGCTTTATAACACTGTTGTTGGTTATTGGTTATATTATATGTTCACCCTCTGTCATCAGCATTACATTTGTAACACAACTCCAGCGTTCTGAACACTGACGCTCCGGGGCAGGAAAATCAAATCTGTATATAATCTGAACCATCTTGACTCAATTTACCCCCAGGGGGTCCGGCCCTTTCTCTCCCAGTCAACTATGGTGGACTAGAAGCACGAAGCAGAGGGACATCGTGAATGTGAACACTGGAGTCCATTGTCCCACACACACACACACACACATACACACACACACACACACACACACACACACACACACACACACACACACACACACACACACACACACACACACACACACACACACACACACACACACACACCAGTCATACAAAAAGTCAGTTTAGGCTATAGCCCATTATAATAGAACATGATAATTGTCATAACCTAAGAGAGCACATGCTAAAACTAGCAGGGCCTGAAATCGACATGCCATAGGCCTAACTGTGCTACCTATGGGAGATAGGTAATACATATTTGGAGGGCACGGACAGTGTAATGGGCGGATTATGAACAAAGAGAACAAGAAGCCTGTTGACTATAATGGATAAATGCCCAGGGATAGGACACACTGTCCGAAAAGAACAACGTTTATTTCCAGGCATCGTGGTTGGTTTCAATGTTTTGTTTAATCATTGTTGGTCGGCAATGTTTTTTTAGTATTATTATTATTATTTAAAGAGGTTGTTTAAAGATTTTTCTTTAAACAACAAGATCGTTGTAGTTGTTCATGATTCATTTAAAAAAGGATGCGTGCCGTGCCGTGCCCTCAGATGGTGCTAGGCTTGCTGCGGTGAATCACTCAGGCTAACTGTTTTCAAACAGCATCGTCTGTTTCTCAACATAAGTAACTTTGTGAGGAAGGAAAACATTTGCCTGCCAAAGGGTTGGAGCTGGGGCCTGTTTTGAGGGCTTGATTTCCGGCAATTGTGGAAAAAAACATTTCCATGTGCGGCCTCCACGTATTGTACAAGGCTCGTGGCTGCCCTCCCCTGGACAAATGTATGACTGCACGTCATAAGACAGCCAGCGATGAAAACACTGTGCCCAGCAGGTGGTGCTATTGTCACATGTAGCACCTGCTCAACGTGTCTGTGTTTGCGTGCGTGCTTGCGAGCGTGTGTCGAGGTGGGGGAGACGAGATGGCTGTTTGAAAGCCAAACATGACATGACATGATATGTGCCCTCAGTCGACGATGGCAGCCTCTGTGATTCTCACTTCCTTCACACTGCCGAACGGTTAGGAAATTGCACCAATATATATATATATTTGTTGCTAAAGAAATAAAGCGTGGTTGCAACATATTACACATTTCATCTGACAAAGAGGAGTCATTTCCTGTGATGGCGGGTGATTTCACGGCGCTATTCTGGGGGTCTTACCTCACAGGACATACTCATCACGGCCGTTGATCTGACCACAGGGACCAATAGGCAGACACAGTCTAAAGGTATATGAGACCATCAGTCATCGATCTGTGTGTCTGTTTTTCCCTCTACTATATATTCACTCTATACTATAGGCCTATACACACACACACACACACACACACACACACACACACACACACACACACACACACACACACACATGAATTACATAAAAATAAAATGTTTATTTGTATGACCGTGAAATCATTTTTACTACAACAAAACAGTGCAATACATCCAGCCAGGTATGCTCATATTCAATCAATAACAATAATTAACCAGTCACACTGTGCAATGCAGATTAACCAACCATCAACAGATAAATACGTTTAGGCTATAGTATAAAAAATATTTAAATGAAATTGTGAAATCGAAAATTAATGAAACAAATATGTGCAGGGGCCTGTTCTGTCTAAAATAGCAGTTAAGGTATAACAGTTATTAATTATCACAGTGATCTAAACGATATCATAATAAATAACTATAATAACATAATAATAATAATTGATTTTTGTTGTTGTTGGCATAATAAGTTAATTGGGTGTTTAGTTAGTTCTAAAGGCTGCAGGTGCGCACTGAAAATGGAGAATAAGCCTAACCTGGTGCGGCAATTACTGTCCAACTAGTTTGTAATAGATATCCTTAATAATAGCACCTCGTAATACACTGCATAACCACAAGGGGGAGTTCTCCCATGTTATTACAGACTACGGGTACACCAAAAAAAAGTGACACTAATCCAAAAATAACAAGGGTGGATTTTCCTCTTCTCAATCAAATTCGCCATCATGACCCCACATAATTGGTTGACCTGGCGCATATTTCCCTGATATGATGTCATCACGCGTTGTGTTAAACTGTTTTTCTGGGGGGGGGAATGGGGATTAAGAACAAGATAGATTACACTTTTAACAGTCAGATTGAAGAATAGGCTAACATGAAATTAGCTGTCGTTATTTTAATTTTTTCCAACCCAAAACATAATATATTGGTAATGCTATATAACACTATATAGCCTATACATATCCTCTGGTTTGGACTATAATCGTTCGTTCTCCTTCAAAGGCACTTAATAGGGTCTCCTTGTTTAAAGAGAACGATTAAAGAGAACGATTAAACGTTAGCTGGTTGGGGGAAACTGAATGCAGTTTCCCCCAACCAGCTAGCGTTTAGAACCAAGATGGCCGCTATTAGGTGAAGATGGCCCATAGAGGGTTCTTCAGAGTTCAGAGGTTGGTCTCCCTTTCCAGCCCACGCGATAGTCACACCGAGGACAACGCCTCGCAGGGCAGGTCCAGAAACCCCTGCTTCTTCTTCTCCTCTTCTATCTCCGGCCTCTGCTCCGCTGAGCCCGGCTTCACCGTGAAGCCGGGCGGCTCGTCGTCCGGGTATGCTCCGCCGGCCGCGTCCACCTCCTTGTACGTCCCCGACGGGTCCTTGTAGAAGGCCCGCTGCAGCCGCTGCTTCACCTCCGGGTCGGGGCAGTACAGGTACTCGTACATGCCGGCGGCCAGGATCCCGCCCAGAATAGGCCCCACCCAGTACACCTACAGGATAGGATAGGGGGAGGGACGGACAACCACGTTATCCAATCAGATGGATCGTATAGGGCTTGTACAGCCGAATCCATCATGCATGGGATTTTTTTGTTGGCGATACTCCACCATATTGAGAGGACTCAAGAGAGTTGTATAATTACTGTAAAATCCTACAAAAATAACCTAGGCTAATGAAGACTTTGTTTTGCCATGTCTCGCATGAGAAATGCTGTGGCCATTTTCAAACACAACAATGTCTCCCCATAATGACATATTTACTAAATAATGACCAAAAAGCCATCACTACCAACATAATAACTAACTATCCCGATGTTCCCTATGTTCCCAAAATGGCAGCGGTCATTGCGATGTGACGTCGCGATGTACAAGCCCTATACACCAGGCGTTACGGCAAGGTCATTTCCCCCCCCTGCAGGATTAATAAAGTAATCTGTAACTGGAATCCGTATCTAAATCTCAATCTGAAAAAGGTAAACACAGCGTGACCACCGAAGACGATATGAGGTTACCTCACTCGTTTGAGTGGATAGCGGTGCAGTGGCATACCTACATGGAGCGCTCCCATAGTGGCTGTTAATGTTATACCTGTATTAACCCTGTGAATGTTATACCTGTATTAACCCTGCGAAGGCACTGAAGTGAGAAGGGTCTATTGTTCTCGTGATACAAGCAGAGACATCTCGGCAAACACACTGTGCTGTTCTGTTCACAATGTGAATCGATGTTCATTAATGGTCACCCGAAACAGCAACGAGAAAACGACTGGATTGATATAACGATATAATGATGCATATGGATATAAAAGAGGATTACAACCCTTATTACATTGAATACATGGACATACACATAAAGGGCATGCATTCACACACACACACACACACACACACACACACACACATAACTGCCAATAGCTTTAGTAAGAATTATTGCCTTGGCACTTGACAACCTTTAAAGAAAAAATATAGAGGAGTTATAAATCAGCGATTTCATACTGTTTAAAGGGCATCAGTAAACTTAAAGCCAAACGAGGAGTCCAAAGGCTGCCGCTTGGTTACCGCTTTGCCATGAGAGCACTGGTGCCTTCACGCTTTAAAAAAGGTGCCAGGAATTCCCAGAGAGTCTTCATGATGTGCATAAATCAAAACTCTCTTCACAGATCTGAGATGGCGCTGCTGCTGTTGTGACCTTACTAAGTTTCACCCTTCCAGTCGGTACACTATGCTTCACTGAGGTGAGAAATATAAATAAAATCAGCACTCACTGCTCCAAGAACTGGCGACGCAATACCTGACCTGAAATATGATCTGGCTGGGTAACGCTACACACTGTAAACACTCTATGATGTTCACAAACTAAACAAACAAACAATTTCTAAATGAAATGGACTTAGCAATTAAATTGAGGAATGGAAATATATATATATATGCTTTTTCTTATTTTTGTCTTGTAAACTCCTCACAGTAAGTAATCATGCTCTCTCTCTCTCTCTCTCTCTCTCTCTCTCCCTCCCGCTCAACGGCGGTGTCTCTCACCCAGTGGTCGCTGAAGTTCAGAGTCACCATCGCGGGCCCGAGGGAGCGAGCCGGGTTCATGCTGGCTCCAGTGAAAGGGATCTATGACGTAAAAGAAATCAGAGTGTTGTGTCTGATAAAGTCATTAGGAAGACTAGCTAGCTAGGGCAGAAGAAGCTCAAGCCTCTAAGGAGAAGCCACACGTTGGCTCAGGGCTAGCACCCCCTAGAGGACGGTTACCATGCAACGGTATATACTCTACTCAAGACGTGCAGCACGCAGGTGTTATGCAGAGATAGATGCACGACTACAGCGCAGATGCAACAAGAAGGTATTCTATGATGATACTCGATGCACTGATACTTCGCTAGTGGAGAAAAAAAATCGATGATGTTATTTTTTTGCATTAATTTGGGCCACAGGGCTAATCTAGTTGGCGAGGTATACTCACGGCAAACAAGTGGCCGATGATAACGGCAAAGCCTATAGCCAGGGAGGCAGAGCCGCCCAGGTCGTTGCGTTTGGTGTCACAGGTGGCGAAGATGGTGAAGACCAGTTGAAAGGTGATGATGAGCTCCACTACCAGGGCGTGGCCCACAGAGATCTTGGGGTTGACCTTCAGAGAGAAGGCACAGAGGACGAGGGCCGCGAGAGTGAATATAATGCATGGTTTCTCCATTGTGCATCCACCTATCCATGCGTCCGACATCATGTCCAAGCTGTCCTTACTGCCGCCTAAACCCTAAAGCCTTCTTTCCTTACCGTCGTCACACCCAGGCCTCCGCTGACCGCAGTCGGGGTGACGAGGTAGAGGACCCCGGCTCCGACAACCGCCCCGAGGCACTGGGCCAGCACGTAGAACAAGGCCTTGGCCAGGCTGATCTTCCGGGTCACCAGCATGGCGGCGGTGACCGCCGGGTTGATGTGTCCACCGCTGATGTGGCCGAAGCACTGGGCCATGGTGGCGATGCTCAGGCCGAAACACAACGAGATGAGCACCAGGTCGGCGGGGGGAGGCGGGGGCTTTCCCTGCTCCGCCGTGGCCCAGTTGATGGTAGATCCAAGGCCGAGCAGAACGAAGATGAGCGTGGCCAGGAACTCCCCCGACACGGCCCTCCAGAAGCCCTTGGTCCAGATCCCCTTAAATGCCACCATTATGGCCTGACAGTTGCACCAGGACACAGTCCTCCTGACGGGGAGGGGGAGGGGGCGGGGGGGAGACCCAGAATAATAATGAGAGAAATGATTAGCCTAGTTATGTATGGCTCATAGTGGGGGAGTGAGGGTAGAAGTGTACTGGACCCTATCAAAGGCACTGCTCCTGGGCACAACCGTTTACACCACCAGACATTTGAGCCACTGACTTTCCATTACAATTTCACTAAACATAGCGGTCTTTAAACATGGTGGATATGATGACATGATTATTGTGACAGTTGTATTTAAAAAAAAATATATATATATAGACTAGTCTTAGGCCTATCAGTCTCACATCATATCAGTCTCACATCATGTAAACCGTTAAACATTAGGCCGACACTTGACAAACCTACAGCCTGGATATGTTTATAACTTAATTAAACTTACCAGAAGCGCGACCTTCCTTCCTCTGTTCCAGTTAAATGTGATTTTTCTCCTTTCATGAGCCTGGGTGAGTTAATTTAAACACTTAACACACAGCGACACCCCCTTTAATTACAGCGTAGGCCTACACATCGCAATTGTATTATAGGCTACGGTTACTTACTTACACTGGCAAGCAGATGTCGACAGTCGCAGTCTGTCAGATGAATGCGTTTAGCAGATAGCGTCTCCGGATCATATCTAGGGGGTTGGGGGGGGGGGGGGGGGGGGGGGGGGGGGGGGGGGGGGGGTTATTAGGTAGGCGACTCGCCGGGCATCACCCTCTGAGAATGAATGAGGTTGTAGGCGGAGCCAACGGAGTGGCTGGCAGAGCAACAAGTGCCACTAGTAAGCGATCCCGTGCGACAGGCAGAGCGAGGCGTCAGCACCCTATTACATTTAGGGATACACCACACAGGTCTTCTCAAACTCCTCTATTTGTCGCAGTCTAGTTCATTTCTATGTCGTTGTTCAAAACGTCTTGAAATGATGTTGCCACCTGTTCAATTGTGTCGCTAGACTATAGTCCTATTCAATGAAAAAATACATTTTGAAGACCGAATTCATTGGCGTATTTATTATGGGCTATCAATTTAATGATAAAAACAAACGAATAGACATGCATATGTGGGCTATTCAATCACCGTGCAGCCTATGTACTAATGCTATGTACGAAACATCGGATGGCAGTGATTCTCCAATAAATCACCATGCAATTTATTGAGAAGAAGATGCTTGTCACTTTAAGAATTAGTCATCAATAATAACAACAATCGCCAAGACATGTTGTTCGCCACGTGTCTGCTTTGTCATGGACGATGTCTTGCCTTGTCACGTCAATTGGTCATCACCTATCAAGCATAAATAGCTTACTACTAACTTCTGTGATTTCTAACTAACCCCTTGCTCTCATTATTCCTGTCTAAACAAAAGTAGGTGGCTGCACACTGACTGGGCCCCTGAAAAGTTCAGTGAATGAATTTCACTTGAACTCCCCCTTTTAAATATAAGAAAAATATATTAAACTGTCCCCTGAGCTGTAAAATAAAGGGTTGCAGATTTGTTGCTGGTGTTATGGGGGTGCTTGATGTTTCAGAATTCGCAACACACGCCAATACACGCGTCTAGGAAGCAAGCCGAGAGAGTTCTCCGAGATCATAAAGGCGAGCATACAACTAAACATGATTAAATTGCACAGCCGATTTCCATTGCATACATATGAACCAAAACAAGAGATAAGACGCTCGGTCAGAGTGGGATATTATAAAGATATACCAGTTCTCAGTCTAAAAAAAATCGCTGACTTCCGGACACATTTTGAGGTTCTACGCTAGAGCACAAACGGATGCTCAACAATCATCCACATTGATCAGCTGAACAAAATAAGCAATTGCAAATCACTGTCAACAGTCCTGACAAATACGGGCCCCTGTGGGTCAGACACACCCTGTATCTGTTATTGTTGCCATGTCATTTCCTTTTCTTTTTCTTTACCGTTTAGTACACCTGCGATGAGGTTTATAAACTCCCAGAGCATGTTGCTCTCATAATTCATCTAATTATTTAATCTAATCGCGTTCACAAAACTAAGTGCAAGGAGTGTATTCTGAACAGTCATCTCCCAAATAACCCGCAGTCAAGTACGCTGCTATTCGCGATCAGTTTGGTCTTTTCATGACTTAATTTAATGATCTTGTTTCAATTAGATATAGAATAATAACCATGGGTGTGTTACATGCCGATTATACACACAGAGCAGTATGAACAGCAGCTGAAAATATCAAGTCTGAGCGAACAGCGCGCTCACTTGCCTGCAGTAATCATAGAAAAAATAAATCTAAAAAGAACCGCCTAAAACCCAATGATCCCCCAGATGTCCTGGATCAAAAATCATTTCTCTTGTTTCCTTAGTGTTTACAATGAGATGATGGTCACCACACCATTGTACAAACGTTTTAACCTCCAAACTATAGCCAGAAATGCCAGTGTCTGTATCCAGAGGTCCCAAGATGGCAGTGTCATCAATAAAAGTGCTGGAATGACTGCTTGTACAATCCTCTGTATATAATGTAAACAGAGTAAAGGAACTCACACATCCCTGAGGAACGCCTGTGTTGATGACTTTAGACTCAGATAATGTCTGGTTCACTCGGGCCTGCTGGGTCCTGTTGGTCGAAACTGAGCGATACCGCCGGATGATGTGTGGGTTAACAGATCTGTCTGAGTTTACTGAGAAGGATGTGTGGCTGCAGGGTGTTAAAAGCAGAGCTGTCTTGGGGTTTTCAAGGTGTTGCAAAATAAACTGTATTATGGTTAGCATTGCATCATCAGTGCCACGGTTGTCTTTATATAGGCAAACTGATAAGAATCTAGCTGTCCATTTCTGTTTGACTTCAGCTTCCACACCATCAACGTTTCCAGACACTTCATTACTATATAGAGGTCTGGTCTATAGTCATTATTTTCTTGAACAGGTTTTTTTGGTAAAGATTGCCGCTTTCCAGAGCAAATAAAGACAGTCAATATTATGAAGATATTCAAAATGGAGGCGCCACATCCATTTGTAATGGAAATGGCATAACAAAAACAATGAATGAATAATTATAAAAGTAGCCTCGATAAGAGTATTCACTTTTGGATACTTGTATATTTGTTAAATATTTTGGTATATTTGGTATAAATATTTGAAAGCACAAAGTCAGCATGGCCAACTATTCTAGCAGGTTCTCAGTGATAAGAAACATCCAGGCTGTTGTTTTGTGCAAAGGTTTAATCACGCTTTGCTTTCTAGAAAATCAAAGCTATCAGTGTACATATACAGCATGTTCTCCTGCAGTAATATTTAGATTCTTAGACAAATATTCCTCCTGTTTTGTCTACAATGTTTTGTGACTCAGGAGAGTCTATAGTGGTCGGCGTACTAAATAAACGTCATAATAAACTTTATTTGTATAACACACTTGTGTTAGGGTGTTAGTGGGACCCAAGTGCAGACACGAACTCGAAATGTTTTGTAATGAAAAATTATCTTTACTTTAAGATTGAACAAAAACCCCTCCGAAGAGGTACAAGGACAGACAGCAAAAGGTGAACTCAAAAATTTATCTAAAAAAGAACAAAAACAGCTCCACAGAGGAAAGAGGCAAATAACTAAAACAAGATCAAAAGATCAACTAAAAATATCATCTGAAAAGGTCTTACTCTAGAAAATACTTCATAGGGTACATGTAACATATGAGGCTAGTGAAGACCAAGCAGAAAAAAACCACACACAGGACCAGACTTAAATACCACAAACACACAGCTGAAACATATACAGGTGATTAGGAGAGGATTCCTCTGGTGAGTCCTGAGGAGAGCTCCCCCCTCTGGTCTGGAGGAATACAGACAATCTCCCTTACAGGACATCCTCTTCTAGGAACATCTCCTGACGTTTCCCCTTGGACGCTCAGGTTGCCGGTGATGAAAGACCTGAATGAGGTCTGGACCCAGGACGTCCCGGGCTGGAAGAGGTGGAAGGTTGAATGAAGCCGGCAGCCAAGGATTCCCTGAAGTAATCCTGCATGGCTTCAGTCTCAGGTGCAGAGAGGGAGTAGATTCTTCCCCTAGGAGCACAGGTACTCGGAGGAAAGTCAAAGGTGCAATTGTATGGGCGATGAGGTAGGGGAGATGTGGCCCGCGTAGCGGCAGACTGGAATAATAATTCAGGCTGGGAATCTAACGTCAGTCCAGGCCAGTCTCGACATTCACTCCATTCGCAACAGACCACGTATACTGTAAGTGTTGAAATATTTTATTCTGTTTACCGTTTATGCCAGTAACATATCTTTTACTTTTAGTTTAAAAAAACATCCAAAATAGTTCAAAACAGTGTCTTCAGTTTCAAGAGTTAGTCAATTGCACTTCCATAATTAAGGCATAGGCCCAGGAATAAATATTCATATATATCATTTTTGTGCACTTTTGGAGTGTTTGTTTTGCACCTGGCATTTCGTCAGAGACATTATTTCCATGCATACGCATCTCCTGCTTTCCTACATAGCATGATTACATTTTTTAAAACGGAATCAACTCGGCAAAGGTAGTTGTGATATGACGTGCTGCGGGCGCTAGTATGTTTTTTATTTTTTAAACACCAACCACGTTCCTTCCTTGTGAAGATATCTGTAATTTTAAAGCATTTACTGGAAATTTCCTCCCGGCTTTTCTCCTTTTAATGCACTTCCTCTCAGCTCTACCTGTTCTCTCTCTCTCGTTCTCTTTCTCCTGTGCTGTACATTTTTTCGCCACACTGCTCGGCCACGCGCACTCCACGCACTGACTGAACTTTGTGCTGATGTGTATGTGCATACGACCAATCACGTGTGATGACAGATAGAGATCATACCATCAGGTTAAAAGCATTTTTACCCATTTCATTTAGCAACTCCAGGAGGCGGACTGGCCTCCTGGAGTTGAGCTACAATACTGGTGTACTGATCAATATGAGGGTTGTGTTTTACCAGCCATGGAAATCCCAGGACCACTGGGAACTCGGGAGAATCAATCAAATGTAGCTGGATGGTTTCCTGTTGTCGGTCATTAATGACAACATGTAAGGGGATAGTGAGGTGACTTATGTTACCCTTGCCCCAAGGGTCTACCATCTAAGGCTATGATGGGTACTGGTGAAACATCAACTACAGTGATACTTAGTGATACTTGTTAATTAAAGAAATGTCAATGAAATTACCTGCAGCCCCGGAGTCGACTAAAACGTTCTCTGGTGGCCAAGGAGTTGGAGCCCTGGATTCAGCAACAGGACGGAAATGGCAGAAATTTCCCCTTCTCTCCCGTAGTCGTAGATTGCTCATGGTTCTCTGGTGGCTAGCTCATGCTTCAGAGCATCAAAGAGGCCATGATGGAATGTGGTAATTAGTGCCTCAGAGTCCCACTTACTCTCTGACGTCAGTGTCCGGAAGGTCACAGCGTAGTCAGCGGCACACCAGAGAAGTTGGTTAAGCGGCTTCACGGCCGCTGATTAGGTGAGAAGCTAACCCATGTTAGCTGAGAAGAGTGGGTGACTGAAGCAAACTGAAGGGTAGTGACTGAAGGGTAGTGACGATGAAACCACTGGTACTGTTCTCTGCTGGCTCTGTTGGACTGCTGTCGTGAGACATACTCACATAGTTTTCCCTAGAGCATGTTCATGTCGGTGAACCCTGGGTTCCTGGCTCACCAAGGTCACCTGGCTTTGATCCATGCTAGCCTGGCTTTGCTCTGCTGGATCCATGTATGGCTCAGTCTTGCTGTTGGGGTGTAAGTGGGACCCAAGTGCAGAGACAAACTCAGAGGCAAAAAGGTTTGTAATAAAAAGTATCTTTACTTTAAGACAAAAACCACTCCGAAGAGGTATGAGGGCAGACAGCAAAAGTGAACTCAAAAGAAATAAAATAAAATAACAAAAACAGGAAAAAAGCTAATAACTGAAATAGCAAAACATAAACTCAAAAGGTTTTAATCTAGAAACTACTTCACAGGGACTGTGTAACATACCATGAGGCTAGTGAAGACTGAGCAAAGACAAATACACAGGACAACTTGTTTACAAAGTGCTTTAACGTGCACAATAAAAACACAAGCAGGGAACATATGAGGAGGACAGAGGGCAGTAATCAATAAATACAGAAAATATACATGGAAATAGAGTATACATTTAACCTTTATTTTGTTACTGTGAACACACTTCCATAATGTGAAGACACTTCATAATCAATTTAATATTCGTCTGTCAACTCAAATATTTTCTTCAACATACTTTTCACTGATGGGGAGTTAAACACACAGGAAATAAAAATGCTCTGCATACCATGATTGACATACGCCCTTTTTAAAATAACTAACCAAAGAGTTCTGTAGTAGGCCTACAGCTTGGTTAAAAGTTACATAAATAAATATTTCTCTCAGCCCCAAAATACTTTCACTTGAAACAACCGTTGGAATGGAAGGTCAAGACATTCCAGTAAGTTAATCATTTTCCCAAGAGTCGTTATAGACTCTACAATGGAATCCCACTAATATCTCAATATCCTCTATCAGCTAAGCAAATTACTTTGTTCGTTGCATGTTTGTTAGTTTGTTGATAGCTAGTTTCCTTACATAACCTTGCCTTGGTGACAGCAGAGGTAAGGTACCTCCCCACCACCGTTGACTCTGTTGACTGTTACACAAAACTGTAACAGGAAGTGAATACAGTCAGGAAGCTAGTAATAATGTTTCAGTTGGAAGACTCTGTCAGTTGATGAAGACCAGGTTGCTAGATCTCAAAAGAAAAACAAGCAATATAGCACCATTGCACCAGATCGCAAGAATATAAATGGTGAACTTAGGTACAGTCTATCTTAACAAAACACTGACACACACTATAGGATACTGTTACTGATAGACTATTCATCTGATTAAAAACAATAAACTACCATAAAATATATATATAGGTTGCGGTTGCTCATGTAAAAAAAGTGGGATGCATCTTCCAACACAACTGGCTAGACATTTTTAAAGATAGTAAACAATCATTATTATTCGCCCCTTTCCTCATTCTGCCACATTCTGCCTCCTTCCTGGCAACCACTGACTCTCAAACTATATGGACAAAAATAAATATATATATACTGGGATGTGGCACATTCAAGCAACCTTACAGATTTCATAAAGACGCGGAAGTGCCATTATTTACAATGGTAATTATGACCACGAGGCAGACTTGTGTTCTACTGAACATAAACTTGACTATTAATTAGCCACTGTACATAAATGGTTTTAAAATAGTTACTCGGTGGCATCATTAGCTCCTTTCCTGCATCCTATTTCATCAGTAGCTCAAGGCGTCACACACGTATCAGAGGAGGCACTCCTTTACTAATTAAAAGATTGCCTTAACTCTCCACATTTGCATGTGTTTAATTTACAGTGCAGTTGATCAACGTATTGATATGTTAAGAGCTATGTTTGATTAAAGAAGTTGTCCTCCAGACTTACGTGTGTACTTCAGATTCTAGTTTTCTAGTTTGTGGTCTTGGCTCTCTAAGAATGACTGTTTCTCGTTAAAAAGTAATATCTTAGTCATCTCTAATATAGTTATATCGTTAACTATATTTGAGATTAGAGAAATGACTCAAGACAATGGCAGTGGAACATGGTGTGTTTGAACAACAATAACAGCTGATTGACATAACAACGATATGAATATATTCTACTAGTCAATCAATCAATATTTTTATACTCATTAGTGTTTACTATTCCAAAAGATGTCTTTGCCAGCCCAACTCCTTCGTCAAATAGAGTGAGGTCTTTCAGAGAAACAAAACACACACACACTTAAAAAAAACACGTTTGTTTTCGTCTTCTTGCTCAATAACTCGGGCCAGGTTTGTTTTTGAACACTAGCTTGTTAGCGTTGCATCATGCCAAGCATTTCCCCTCATGCCACCTCGACACACACACATTATATAACACGGAGGCTTGACGTGCGGGGGCCGGCTACACTGGACCCCCCCGCTTGAAAGATGGGACTTGAAAGAAGAGGGGGCCTCGTGTTGATTCTCAATGAAGAAAATGCAGGGAAGCGAAAGTGTCTGGCGCCGCTGATTGTCAGCTCTGGTCTTCATCCGTACTACGTAGGCCTACAGTGTGCACGCAAGCAGTGTGTCAGTGTGTCTCTCTCAATCTCCCTATTGCTCACTTCTTTATCTCTCTCTCTCTCTCTCTCTCTCTCCATTCTTGGAAGACCTTGAGAAGTGCATGCTTGTTGAATAAAATCAACTTGACAAGATCTTGACAAGTGTTTTGTAGTGTGTGTGTGTGTGTGTGTGTGTGTGTGTGTGTGTTTTGCAGGAGTAATAATAATGTAATAATTCAGTCATATTTAAACTGACCAGGTGACACGTGTGAGCCATGTTTCTGACATCACATACAGCTGCTACTAACTATTTGGTGACATTCCA
>OOFB01006790.1:11911-31997 GCA_900323305.1 Trachyrincus murrayi | reverse complement strand
ACATTGTTATATACTATGCAAAACTATTAAAATGAGCAGTGTGTATATATATAAATCGATGTACTAAAATATACAACGTTATAAGATATACGGTGCACCCAAAAACACAAAAAAATGTTACAAAACAGTATATATATATATATATATATCGATGTACTAAAATATACGTTATAGAATATACGGTACAGTACAGTATGGTTGATACACTTGATACTGCGGTATCGCCTGCCTGACGGTAGGAGAGAATAGTTTGTGGCTGGGGTGGTTAATGTCTTTGATGATGCGCTCGGCCTTGGCCACGCACCGCCTGGTGTATATATCCTGGAGGGAGGGAAGCTCACCTCTGACGATGTACTGGGCCGTCCGCACCACCCTCTGTAGCGCTCTGCGCTCGAGGGCGGTGCACTTCCCGTACCAGGCAGTGATGCATCCCGTGAGAACACTCTCGATGGTGCGTGGTCCATGTGAGGTCCTCGGAGATGTGCACGCCGAGGAACTTGGCACTGCTGACCCTCTCTACTGCAGCGCCGTCGATGGAGATGGGGGCGTGCTCCACTCTCTGCTTCCTGTAGTCCACGATCAGCTCCTTGGTCTTCTTGACGTTGAGGGCGAGGTTGTTCTCCTGGCTCCACTGTGCCAGTGATCCAACCTCCTCCCTGTAGGCTGTGTCGTCGTCGCCGACAATCAGTCCCACCACTGTCGTGTCGTCAGCAAACTTGATGATGACGTTGGAGCTGTGCATAGCCATGCAGTCATGGGTGTACAGTGAGTAGAGGGTAGGGCTCAGCACACATCCCTGGGGGGCTCCCGTGTTGAGGGTCAGTGGCTCTGAGGTGTTGTTGCCCATCTTCACCACCTGGCGGCGGCCCGACAGGAAGTCCAGTATCCAGCTGCACATGGTCGGGTGCAGGCCTAGACCCCTGAGCTTGGTGTCGAGCTTGACAGGAACTATTGTGTTGAATGCTGAGTGGAAGTCCACCAACAGCATTCGCACACTACTGTGTGTGTGTGTGTGTGTGTGTGTGTGTGTGTGTGTGTGTGTACTGTATAAGTGTGCATGTATTAAAGTGTGTATATAAACGTTCATATATTATATAATTTGACTCTTTTTTTTATATATATATATATATATATATATATATATATTATTATTATATATATTTTTTTTTCATAGTGAAGCATTTTGCCCTATGAAAATGTTCCATTGTTATTTACTGGTTGTGTCTGTGCCATTGCAGAGTATCAAGGATGATGAGCAGAAAATACTGCAAAATTGAGGCTTTCTTTCTGGTCGGGCTCCTGTGCATCGTGTTCCTTCTCTGGAATACCCACGATCCTCTACCCAATCAAGAGGGGGACTCATCCAATCACGTTCAGGTCCTCCCCAAAGCCACCATGTGTCACAAGTGCACACCCGCCGTCTCCAGACCTTCTCCCCGCTTCTGGCCCAGTTGTCATCGGAACCTGTCCGTGGTCAATGTCACGGGCTTCTCCACCTTACCAGGTCACCTCCAGAACTTCCTGTACTACCAGCATTGTAAACACTTCCCCCTGCTGCTCGACTTGCCCCACAAATGTGGTGGGTCGGAAGGTTCCGCCAACGTCTTCCTTCTGCTGGTCATCAAGTCGTCTCCCGGGAACTACGAGCGGAGACAAGTCCTCCGGGAGACCTGGGCCAAGGAGCGAGGGCACAGAGGTGCCTCGATCCGCCGGGTCTTCATCTCGGGGACGACGGGCGCCAACTTCAATAAGCGTCGGATGAACAAGCTCCTGGAGCTGGAGCACAGGACACACAGGGACATCCTCCAGTGGGACTTTGAGGACTCCTTCTTCAACCTGACGCTGAAGCAAGTCCTCTTCCTGAAGTGGATGGAGGACCGCTGTCCCCGGGCGCACTTCCTGCTCAACGGCGACGACGACATCTTCGCCCACACGGGCAACATGGTGGACTTCCTCCAGGGACACGACGGTGGCCGGCACCTGTTTGTCGGCCACCTCATCCAGAACGTCGGGCCCATCCGAGAGCGCGGCAGCAAGTACTTTGTTCCCGTTCAGGTGCAAGAGTCCGAGTTCTACCCTCCTTACTGTGGCGGAGGGGGCTTCCTCCTGTCGGGCCACACTGCCATGGTCATATACCACGCGTCCAAGTCCATCGGTTTGCATCCCATCGACGACGTGTACATGGGGATGTGCCTGGCCAGGGCAGGACTCAGACCCGTCTCCCACATGGGTGTAAGGACCGCAGGGCTCCACATACCCTCGTCAAAAGTGGACCCTTATGACCCATGTTACTACAAGGAGGTTCTGTTGGTGCACAGGTTTCTGCCGCACCAGATATACATCATGTGGGACCAGGTCCACGACCCTGCGCTGAGATGTTGGAAGAACTGAACTGAACTCTGCTGTGCCTTAAGACTGCTCAGTCACTGTCAATAATGACAATGGTAGGAATGGTGTGTGTGTGTGTGTGTGTGTGTGTGTGTGTGTGTGTGTGTGTGTGTGTGTGTGTGTGTGTGTGTGTGTGTGTGTGTGTGTGTGTGTGTGTGTGTGTGTGTGTGTCGGTACGTATTGGTTAATAACAATGATAATAATAATAACAGCACACTTGCATTACAAGTAACAATGTTTCAAATAGAATAGATTTCTAAAAAGAAAATAGTGGTGATAAAAATGGATGAAATTATTTTATAACATAAAGCATGAAGGGAATGTTGACATGTCTGAATGTTTCGTATACCGAGGTGCCTTAAGAAGCGGGGTGAAGTGGGTAACTTATCTCTGGTGGAGGACTGTTGCTGACAATGAGGAGTTCACAATATGACAATATGGGTTTACAGAAACTGAAAATGTTTTCACAGGGCTGCTTTGCTTGAAGATATCCAGTGGCATGATGGGAAAGGTATTGACAACCAAGGTATCATAAAATGGCGGTATATGCATGTCTGTGTGTACAGTGTAACAGCTATGCTGGTTTATGATGAGCAACAGTGTTTGTGCAGTTGTTGTTCCATTGCTGGTGGTAACCAGGGAGCCAGTTCATTATCTCTTCACTATGTCACCATAGCAACACACTCATTAGGCGGGTCATTTACTTCATTCAGACAGGTGTAGACCATTCCTGTAACCACTAAATAAATTAAAGAGTAAGAAGCGCTGAATAAGTGAATAGAATAGAATAGAAACTTTATTTGCCCCAAGGGGGATTTTGTTGCACATGCACAGGGTCTGCAAAAACATTAACGCTCCATAAGCAATACACTGTTGTATTATAATAAAAACATCCACGCAAATAATAAAAATACAGTGACCCTTAATCACTGTTTAATTATTGGTGCACTTCAGCAAACAACATTTCTTTAGATGTGCCCCAAGCGTCCCGGTAAACTCCCTTTAGTTTGTAAAGGGTAGTGACCATGAAGCAGCATATTCATGTCTATTATGATGGAAACGTTAAATAAAAAGGGAGTGACCACACGTGATATCATTTTATCACACACACACACACACACACACACCACACACCCACACACACACACACACACACACGTTTTGACGGTCATGGGGTCCATGGAAAACACACAGTTCATAATGTTGTGTGGTCAGAGCGCTGAATAATTCACCTGTCTGCAACACCTACCCTCTAATGAACCCTTTAGAGTTTGCTACCTCACAAATACTCGTTAGGTACAGGAATAGGAAAAGCAAAAAAATAAAGAATAAACTTTTTTTTTTTTAATCCAAATACAGTTACAAACATTATTAACCCTTATTAATATGAATGAAAAAAATAAAAATAACGCATAATGATGTAAACATTAGGCTGAACACTTAAATGGTAAAAAAAAAAAAAATTATTTGTATTACTTTTATTGTATTTTAAGTATTGTAATATTGATTGTCTATATATGTATTATATATGACAGTATATGACGGCTCACACTGTCCCTCTAGCTGAGCGTGTCTTCCTGGGCGAGGCGGTCTATCTGGTCGGTCAGGGAGGAGAAGCACGGCCTGTCCTCGGGGCTGTAGGCCCAGCACTGCCTGATCAACGTGTACACCTGCAGGCGAGGGAACCACGTCATATCTCCATGGAAACGCACGGGTAACACGAAACACTGACGGGGCCCTACTTGAGATGAAATGTGACTTAAAAGTAAGTATTAATACAGCCCTCAAAAAACTTTTGACATCGCTATACAAACGGCTATTGGTGATGTAACAACGCATGCCAGGTATTATTTTTCTGATATGTGTAATATATTGTACTCGTTATTTGCAATTTGTCACCGGCTGTCGTGTCAGGCTGCTCCGGTGTGCTATTTTCCTACGCTAACCCAGAATGATTTTCGCTACCCCCCTCTCGACATGTATTATAACGATATGTATAACAGGCTTCGTTATCAATTGTGAAAGCCAGCTAGACAGTTGGCAGTATGCTATGATGACACAATATGCCACACGGGTGATCACATTAGAGATCAGAGTGACGAAGTGCATTCTGGATTTACGAGGCAAACGTGTGTGTGTCGTCTTACTAGATTACTGATTACTCGCCGTAGAAACATTGCAAACATTGACTATGCAGTGATTCTGATGAAGAACCCCTGAGTTGTTGTCAGTTGGGAATTAAACTAATATCTGATACTTATGGTTGATGCTACAGCGATTTGAAGACATACTCTCCTATTAAACCCCATTGTAACTACTGCAGCAGTGTCTCCGTGTAGCGTCTACAGAAACCCGCGTTTAGAGTGAAATACTACACAAAATGGTAAAATAGGACCTGGGGTGCGTTGTACATCACCAGCTGACGTTTTATAATGATGTCAAAGTGTTTTAGGCTGTATAAGTCCTTTAAGGAAACACATGATGGACTGTAGTCCAAAAAGGTATCATGCAGGGCATTGAGGTGAGCCAGGAAATGATTACGTAGGCTTATAATCATACCTTGAAATAAAACGGAAATTACAAGTAAAAAGAATAAACTAAAGAGCAAATAGATTAAAACAAAATAAATACATAAAACAATAAATCAGTTAACGTCACTCCTCCATGTTTTACCGTCATCTCAATTAACCAATCAAAAGAGTTTGCGGTCGAAACAACCAATCACCACGCCGCCTGGCTTTCACCACACCCTGGATGGGCAGTTGACTCACCCTGGAGGGGCAGTGGGCTGGAGCCGGTAGCCTCCAGTTGTCCTTCAGTATATTCAGCAGGTGCATGGCGATGGGTCCACCCTGTGTGTTGCTGCTGATCTTCTGCATGTACAGCTTTAAATCACAGCATAACAGGTCAGATCTACGAGCCCCCGTGTGTGTCCTAATGGACCCTTTTCACAGAGGCGTCATCGTAGGACAAACACAGGTGCAACATTAATTATGGGTCTGCTCCTTTGATGTACCAGGGCATGGGTAGTAGACTACACTAGGGAGGATAACACACACTGACTGTTGCTGGTGCTTTGACACACATAAATGAAACCCCCGCCTACCTACCCAATGTTAATGTTGGGGACTACACCTGTGTGTACCCTGCTATGACAGCTCTGTGAAAAGGGTCCATGGTCAATGCGTGTTATCTTCACTAGTTCAGAGAATGAAGTAGACGAGAACAAAAGCGTCTATTGCACCTAATGTGTGTCCTAATTAGGTTGGGAGTGGTAATAAAGTGCAGGTGTGACTAATTCAGAATCAGCTTTATTGCCAGGTAGGTTTACACATACAAGGGATCTTTTCTGATACGTTGGCGCAAGTGAAGCAAAGGATAAAAAAACACAACTGGACATGAATATTAAAGAAATAAACTAAGAAGTTAAATCTATAAACAATATAAAAGTCTAAGCTAGAAAGTGGAACTCGACGAGGGAGTCGGCGGCCGTGGCATAGCACTGTGAGGTTGAGGCCGACACTAGAATTATTATCTTATTATCTAGAATACAAGCTCTTCCTCCCCCAGGATTTTAACAATGTGGCCGGCACATGACTGGTAAAGTGTTGAGGCTACACTTCCTTCCCCCACACTTCCTCTTCTGATTCTGCAACTCTTGATCTCTCAAGGCTTGAACAAACCACCAAATACACACACACACACACACACACACACACACACACACACACACACACACATTGACTATCACATGGTTTTTGAGTATAAGTCACTTCCCTCTTTGATGTATCCTGTGCTAACACCAGCTTTACTTGAACATAAATGGGCAAATGGCCCCTATTTTACTACTACTACCCCCTAGTGACATCACAAGTGGGCGTGTCCACCCAGATGTATGAGCCTACCAGTTGGTACAGTCCACTGGGTAGGCTGGTAGACTGATCTATCCATCATACGGCTGGGTGGACACTCCCACTAGAGGGTAGCTTTTGAGATGGCTTGTAACGGCTACTCAACGTCCCACCTGGTAGTAAAAAAAAGGGGTCCTGTGAACTACATTTCTCGGTTGTTACAACTGCCGATTTGTCAAAATCGCACAGTGTGCGCGGGACGTGCTGTGACAGCCATGTCACGTCGTCTTTGACCACTTACTCGTTTGGGGTTGTGGTGCCTGTTGCAGGAGGAGAAGAGCTCGTGAAGCAGCACACCGACACTCCACACGTCCGACTTGTGGGAGAATTTGGAGTCTATGATGGACTCTGGAGCGTGCCTGGGACAGAAGAGCAAGGCAGCGTCACAAGGTGGATATGGTCGAGCCTGCGTTGTTACAGAAGGCGTAGTAGTGAGATAGAATGGGCTGTGACTGTGCTGTGGTTCAGGGTTATAAAACGCTTTTCTGTGCCATCTGTGTTATGACGTCGCTTTAGCAGCCCTTCTATCGAGAGACAATTGTATCTGCTTTTTCATATATCTATAGTATATACTGAGTTTAGGAATCAATTTGGTTTCTGATGGTAAACAATTGAGCGATAGGGTTAGGACTTTCGGTGCTTTTCTATAAATCAAATTGGATTTGAGAATAGCAAAATGCTACTACCAGAAGATGGGGCTTTCTCCTGGTTGTGTGATTTTGTAGTACTCCTTGTTGTACGGGATGATTTTGGTCAGACCAAAATCTGCGATTTTGACCAAGGACTCGCTGGCTACCAAGATGTTCCTGGCGGCCAGGTCGCGGTGCACGTAGCGCATGCTCTGAAGGTACTCCATGCCCTGGGGAAAACAGTGAGTTATTTACTAGAGTAGATGTCCATTTGATTTTGTATAGCCTGTAATCAGTTGCAGTCTCAAAGGGCTTCACAGACCACATTATGTGACACCCCCCCTAACCCTAAGCACTCTGAAGTCTGAACTCCCCTTAATTATTCAGGAAGAAACCTTGAGAAGGAACACAGAAAGAGGGATCCCTCATTAATATATGATAGACATAATGGTGGCATAACAAGCAAAACGTTACGAGTTTAAGTTAAATGTAGTTGTTAGAAAATATCTAATTAGTAAGAAGGCCATGTGGCAGTGTAGCCGTGGTGGCTAGGTCATCCAGTTAACAGTCAGTCACACGTCTATTCATGGAATACTATGGTTGGACTTGACGTTAATGTGGTGAACCGACTACTCCAAAGTTAACTGAGGGCTGTGTTCCAATTAGTTATGTTCAAAAACAATTGCTGGTTAATTACTCGAAACTGTAATTGACGTTCCATGATGGGTTTTTTTCCCACCAAAACAGTACTCGTATTAAGTAATTTTGTGTATGTATGTAAAATCAAGACGTATGGATAAATCCAAATACATCCAGCAGCCTGGCTTCATGGTGTCTGTGTGAAGTGTGAAGCGTACCTATGGTGGTTCCTGGTGCCAATGAAGTGAATTCGTGTTCAGTTATAAAAGTCTGCATAGTCTGTATGCCCATCGGTGCCATTGAGACTGATACTGCGTTGTGGTATTGCATAAAAGTACAATCAACGGAGGTATAAGTGTGGCTCGTACTTTGCAGATCTGCGAGGCGAAGAGCAGCATGCGTCTGAGGTTGACACAGGTGGAGTTCTTCTCCAGGTAGCCGATGAGGCTGCCGTGAGGCATGTACTCCATCACCAGGCTCATATTGAGACGACCTGACGGAGGAGACGGAGCGCCTCTCTCGGTGAGCAGTGAACGAACAGACACGTCGGAAACACATGCTATTCACATTTTTAGCCTAACGCGAAGAAAAGGTTAGAAAGAAAAAGCCTTTAGCCCGATTCTACACGGTTCACATTTTTAGACATGGTTGACATTTTAGCAAAATAGTGAGATTTATTTAGCTGAATCCAGAGAAAGTGAAAGATTTGTACTGGTCTGATAAAGTGGAGTAGGCCTAATGCATCTAATTACCAAACAAACATGAACCTAAACATATATAACATACATAACAATATATATATATATATCATAAACATGACGATGAAGTAAAATTGAATTACAAAATAGTGATATTTGGGGATTAGTTAGGCTATTTGTAATCTGGGAATCAGCAGTCCTATGTTATAGCAGAACTTCTGGGGGGAGATGGTACAGAAACCAACAACTGCAAGGGGCGGTGTAACAGATTTTAATAAGTGTATTTCTACAGTGGCCAGTCTACACGGTGTTGATCTGAAACCTTTATGGACCCTTTTTTACAGTTTACTAGTGCTGGCTGAGTTTACAGTTATAGATCCCTGCCTCCAGCAACATGATTGTATGCGTGTGCGTGTGCGTGTGCGTGTGCGAAACACGCACACGCACTAGTCACCACTTGATAACACCACACCCCACTCACATTTACAACAAGTCAAAGTAAGCATGTATCATATGTAAACACATTGTGGTAGACCTAATATTTGACTTGGGTATATGAATCAGTTCTATGTCAGATTGGCTCTGAATGGGCCTGATTCACCTAGCGGCCTCTTGGTTCTAAACACTAGCTGGGTGATGGAACCAAGAATAAGGCCCATTCTTGCCAAACGCCACTGGCTTTTCTGGGCTCCTCCAACCCTCTCGAGTGTGTGTGCCGCTGGCTGGTTAACGTCAATGCACCACAGGTGTGCAGCCTCACCCAGCCCCAGATCAGTCTGACTCGGGCCAGGTGAGGCTGCTTAAACCAGCCACACACACTCAAAAAGTTCCGTTTAGGTATTAGGTTAGAGATGGTTAAGTTTAAGTATTGGTTTAGTTGAGGGGTTAGGTTAGAGATGGTTAAGTTTAAGTATTGGTTTAGTTGAGGGGTTAGGTTAGAGATGGTTAAGTGTAAGTATTGGTTCAGTTGAGAGGTTAAATTGTTAAGTTTAGACGTTAAGTAATGGTGTGGTTAAACCAGCTGTGTCCCTTTATAGTCCTCCCCATTTTGACAGGTTTTACACTGTCGAGACTTTTCAAAGCGAAGTTGGAAGTTTAACATTCTTTATTTTCTCTTGATTAGCCTACATTTCTAAACTGGAGATAATATATACACACGGATCATGAATCACAATGTGTGTGTCTTGCTGTGCGGCATTTCCGTGGTCCTGTCCTCTGGACATTCTATGCGCTCCGTGTTCCTTGTGTGTTCACTTCTGTTCCTTGTTTGTTTAGAGGCGGGCGGGAGTGAGGCCTAGCCAGGTGCACTCAATTAATAAAGAACAGGAGCCTTTTGCTCCTGTCTACCGGTCTCTTGGAAAGCATGTGGACGGAACAGCACCTGATGTGGCCATCTCGTCCAGTACAGACTTCTACAATTATGCGACCCGTCTTCCACGACTGTCTGGGCTGTCGGTGTTCATGGACCGAAACTAATTCACCGACCTGGAATGAGTCGTCGTTCTCGGTGTACGTTGAGGTGTGCACAGATCTTAGTTGCATCTGGTAGGCCTATTCTAAAACCGGTTTATTAGTTGTTCTCTCTACCTCCACCTTCTGTTAATTAGCTTTCCGCTACATGCGATGGTTAATGATGTTTACGTTAAATCGTTAAATGCATATGAGACACTTATTTAACATTTTCTTTGTCTGCCACGTGTAATGGAAAGTCCCTATGTAGCCAAGCTTTATTCATATTTATCCATATTTATTTGACTCTTATGGGATATAGCCTCTTCCTTTAACTTGCTTTGATCTGACAGCGTGAGATTGGCAGGGTTCCTGACCTCCTGGGAACATTAACCATTCCATTTCCCTGACTTGTCTTTACTGCCCGAAATATGAAATCATTTACTTCTTTGAGTAAGACGCAGCATTCCTGTGAGGTCATACAACTGTGTTTAAAAGACTCTGTAACACTGTTGTTTTTTGCTCACTCTAGAGAGGAGACTGGTGTATGCATACATTAAATACTATATTATATATATATATATATATAATATTCTACAACTATTGTGTGTTACTTTGCATTTAGAAGTCTCATCTGTCCGAGACCAATATCTCATAAGGAAGCTGAACGAACAGCACAACACTTCCTCACTCACCAGCGCTGTAGCACACACCCCTGTATTGGACAATGTAGTCACAGTGTAGAACGCTGAGGGTGTGGATCTCCTTGGTGAAGTCGTCCAGGGACGAGCGCTTGTTGGGCTGGAGCTTCTTCACAGCCAGCAGCTCGCCCGTATTGTCCCCCAGGGGGTCGTAGCGGCACAGTTCAACGCTGCCAAAGTTCCCCTGGGAAGCACGCAAGAGGAAAGTTAAAGTCCCAGGTCTCCCAAATCCATAATTTGCTTCAATTCAGGTTTGTTTTAGTGTTGTTCGTATCCAGTGTGTCGCATAGTGCATAGTGATAAGTGTTTTCCAGTCAATCTGTAGATAAACGCATTTAAAAAAAACTGCCTATATTCGTACCTGGATGTTATTAAGGCGGGATATCTACAATTAGGAGTGACCTCACACCTAATTGACCAATGGTGCTAATCATAAGTCTGACCAATCACAAACATTAGCCTACTACTAGTCCCAGTCCCACACCCTTTACGTTATATTTAAAATGAAACAGCTGGCTTTTCACAGAGGCATCGTAGGATAAACACTCATAACACTAATTATGGGTCTGCTCTTTTTAGGACACGGGTAGTAAACTAAACTAAGATAAGTTTACTACCGTTGTCCTGGTACATAAAACTATAACACTAAACTATGACACTCGCTTGCCCAGCAGTTAGACCCGGTTGGACCTGGTAGATCAAACTCAATCAAACTCCTAATACCATATATTACTGCCATGCCCAGTCAATCCTGTTTTTAAACAGCAGTTTATCATAGTAAATAACATATTTTCTTTCGCAAACTTTGATGGATGACAAATAACAACTTTAACTTTTAATTGATGAACACATTTCCCCATTTGGATTTGGGCGACCAGGGACTTTAATGGATTTAATTAGGAAGGGAAAGTATACAATGGAATACAGATGGGACTGTACCACCTGGTACTCCCATGTGTGATGTCACTATAGGGTCGACTTTTAAATGGCTTGTAATGGCTACTCAGGGCTAAGATAAGGGCCCTTTAAGGTGTGATTACCAAGCCATGTCCAGGAAGTGGAACATTAAAGTAATAAAGTAAAGAGATAATTAACTTGAAAGTATTCAATGGAACAAACTGAAAATTAGACAGAACGTTCTGGAAGTTTACAAGATGGAAGTTCCCTACACTACCTAAGATTCAACCACTCTGTGTCTCACCTATAATCACCTTTTTTCCCCCTTCATTTATTAGTTTATCTGACAGTACACGTTAGAAAACATTGCTGAAAATGTGCCACAAAAAGGCTACCATTCAACTGTAGTCCCTATGCAGGTGGATAAAAACATACATTTAAATGCATCACATTCAATAAAATGACATCGTAGAACATTTATGGACATTTAACTGTAGCCTACCTGCACCACTAACCACTAGTCGCTATATACAAGAGACAAGCAGCAAAATAACAACTATAACAAGGACAGGGGCTTTAGGTGATTCCGTGAGTGTATTATTGATTGTTAATGAGCCATGATCTTAACTTTGTGGAGAAGGAACGGTATGTGTCTGGTAAGTTATTCCATTCGACCTGGGAGGCTGCAACTTGAGAATGTGGATTTGCTAAACGTGCTGTGTCTAAACGGCCTCTGGCAGGCTCCTGTAGCTGTGGCTCACCTAGTGGTTTGAGTTGAGTGGGAGAGAGTTGGGTGACCAAAGTGCTGAGTGGAGTATTTTGTAAACAAGATGGACATTCGAGAAAGTGATCATACTTTGCCAGCATAGCTTGTGTTTGCTGATAACGATGTGGTGTCCTGTCCACGTGTGTCTTTATTGTTGGCCTGTGCCCAGCTTGTGCCTTATAAACAGGGTGAGATGTGTGAGAGAAGCATATTTGTAGTCACCCAGACATCCCTACAGGCCCACTGAACTCGTTGCATTGGGATCATCCTGAA
This sequence comes from Trachyrincus murrayi, assembly GCA_900323305.1. Taxonomy (NCBI): domain Eukaryota; kingdom Metazoa; phylum Chordata; class Actinopteri; order Gadiformes; family Macrouridae; genus Trachyrincus; species Trachyrincus murrayi. The sequence goes on along the minus strand of OOFB01006790.1, from coordinate 19,646 downwards.
GGTGATACAATCCCAGTGGAAATCATAGTAATTGTTTACACAATGTCAAGTGAAGAGGAAGCTGATGCTGATGCTGAATTTGGTACTGTTGACATTGGCAATGGACATCATTGCCCCGGTTAGTGTTGTGCGGTCGCAGCCACAGGCCAACATAACGTACCATATACACAACATCTTTATAAATCTGCTAGAAAAAGCTACAAAACAAACCAGTTAAGAGTTGTACTCGCAGATCCAAAATGAACAATGCCACAACTGCATTTTTAGTGTGCTTCCATTAGGCCGAGTGCTTGCCATCTAGGAAAAGCTAAGTCAATGGTTAACCTAGCTTTTGATCTATCCCTGTCATGTAACACTTATTTGCACTAAGGCTTGTCAAAGGGACAGGGGAAACCGGCTGATATCCCAATATAAAAGGCTTCAAATACAACAAAAATGTGCAGAAGGGGCTGAGAGTTGTTCAGGTTAAAAATGAAGTTGGTCAAAGAAATATTTTAAACGGTTTGAAAATTTTACAAAATAAATTAGGTAGTGTTAAATTAGAATATAATCAGTCAAAAAATATTTTTTATTTTGGCATTTCTCCTAGTCACGTTGAGGCAACATGGTTTATTTGTTAACTGAAAAACATGACATGATAATTATTATTTTTTATTATTTTTTTGAATTAAGTTCTCAGTAGTACAAAGTCCTTGGTCTTATGTAGATGCCGAATGGCGCCCTCTGCTGTTCGTTAATGGCAATGTTTACCTTTCCCAGCTGAGAGATGTAGCGAAGGTATCTCTCTTCGAACCAGGTCTGTTCCTGGAGCTTGGAGCTGACGGCCCTCCAGCCGGTGTCTCCCTGTGGAGGGGTATCGACTGCATGCAGGATCACATAATCTGTCCCCGACAGAGAAAGCAATGGCGGAGTTTGGTAACAGCTATGAGCAAAATAATTGTACACATTTTGTCGTCGTAAATCTAGGCCTAGGCCTACATGTTCAGTGTAAAAAAAATACAAACAAAAAGCCGGATTCCTATGTCTTTTGACCTGCTATATGAAAACAATGTAGGGAAAGCGTCATTCGTAAAAGTACAATGTAAGAAATGGTTTGTTTTTTTACAACCAAATTGAAAACAATTTGATACCCTTGGGGGCCATGGTAGAGCATTTAAAGGATAACTTCGCCGATTTTCAACCATATCTCTATCCACATTAGGGATATAGTGTGAAGAACGCCTGCGGTTGTTGCCGATGTTCTCTGTGTCTCTGGGGCGCAGCTCAGCACAGATGCAAAAACTGAAAACTCCACTTTAAAAATGTTCCAGAAGGATTGGTTCTGAGTGAGGCAATCTGATTGGTTGTACCTGAGGTGATGAGGTTGTTGAGTTGGCGAATCACAGCGCGGCATGAAGGCCTGGCGGCAGGTTGGTAGTCCATACACTGACTAGTCAAATCAGCCAGCTCTGTCCACTGGTGCGGCACCAGCTGCTGGTAGGTCTCATAAAAATGGCGTTTCTAAGGGCATGAAAACACACACACACACACACACACACACACACACACACACACACAGGCAAATAGATAAACAGTTTTTTTTTTTTTTAATATATAATCTGCGTTTCTAAAGTTGCTATCTGCTGTGTGTTCATGTACATGTATTGTAGAAGAAGACTAGATAAAATGACATACAATCTACAAAAAGTTGTTGCCTGAACTCCATCAGCATAGATTCAGTGTGAGTCCGTCTAGAATCATGAAATGTTAAAGAGCCCCTATAACAGGTGTGATGTTGGATACATCTGGGTGGACACTCCCACATGTGACATCAATAGAGGTTCCATTATTATGTGTTATAGTATGTATAGTTATTAGTATGTGCTTTTGTATGCCTTGTATAGACAAGGAGAGTGGGGAGACACAGGAAAGTGGGCCGAAGGTGAGAGGGTTTACGTGGGGAGTTGGCAGCCCTGCCCCAGAATTAAAACAAAGCATTTTTTTAAAGGCGGGGTCAGGAGGTGTGGTTACCATGTCCAGGTCAAAGCCCTTGAGTGGAGTTTCTCCGTTGTTAAAGATCTCCCACACGGTGGCGCCAAAGCTCCACTTATCACAGTCCAAACTCAGATTGGCCGGGTCCTCTAACAGCTCTGGTCCCACCCAGGGAATCCTGTCCAGAATCACTAGAAACACACACACACACACACACACACACACACACATTACACATGCACAAATGCATGCACCTACACTAACCATTACACAGGCACACACAATCACTAAAGATTGCACACACACATACGTACACTAACAATTACACACAGAAACATGCACGCACATGTAGACACACACTCACAAACAATGTGCATTAGTACACACTAGACACAAAAATACACACCAGAAATCAACACAGACATGATGGGCGGTAAAAAAAAAAGAAGAAAAACACGAGCGCACACAAAACGTAGAAACATTACCAGATCATGCCAGCACAAGACAGACAAACACAAACTGTTAAAACACGACTCTAACTGGTCCTGCAGTACCGTCTGGGGCCAGCAGGGACAATTTGATTCCGGGGTCACTCAGCTTGATGAAGGGAGAGTTTCCCTGGGACGGGTCTCCCTCTCTGGCCAACAGCACATTCTTGGCACAGATATTTCCATGGACTATGTTCTTCTCGTCCTGGAAGGCATAAAACGTAAAAAAAAAAACATTTACGACCTCATGATGATGGTAAATTGGTGGCTGAATGGGGTTATGGTTTTGTTTAATGTTTACCTTTAATAAAAGCTTAGGGAGGTTGGACTGAGACAGTTGGTAATAAAATGCAGTGATGAGTCACATATTCAGAAGGACTTTAAAAAAGCAACGCAACCTTTTCCTGTCAGTTGTATTATCTGTATATAATTATGTCCTTAAAGATCAAAGCCCAAGACTTCTCATAACAGGTAGCATTAGATAAGAGCGAAGAGAGAAGGGGAGCGGCCACTGACATTTTGTTTGAATAATATTGTCGATTCGGCCTCGTTCGTCTTACCAGAAAGTTGAGTGCTAACGCTAGCTGTTTGGCTAGGTCAAGTTTGCAGCTCAGTGACACGGACCTGTGTCTCCTCAAGTAGAGGTCGAGGGCCCCGTACTTCACCAGCTCCTGCACCATTATGTCTGGAGGGGGGCGGGGGCAGAGTCAGCAAACGTGTGTGTGTGTGTGTGTGTGTGTGTGTGTGTGTAGTACTGGTCTAGTGGTCAGAGTGTTTGACTCCCAGCTGGAAGGCTGTGGATTCCAACCCCAATGTCCTCAGGCTACCTGTAGGCATCATTGAGCACGATGACGTAAGCCCCTACCTGCCCCTTAATGACATGTATCCAAAATAAATTCACTGCAAGTGGCTTTGGATAAAGGCATCAGCCAACACATCTCATGAGTCAGCTAAATGACTAAATAGTAAGTAGTAGTAGTGGTAGTAGTGGTAGTAGTAGTAGTGGTAGTGGTAGTAGTAGTGGTAGTAGTAGTAGTAGTAGTAGTAGTAGTGGTAGTAGTAGACAATGGTTTACTGCCATTTAAAACCAGCGCCATTTTAGCTGGAAATGCATGATAATGATACACTAATGATATGATAATGATACGCTAATGATATGATAATGATTCACGATATACAGGCACTGATTCGTCATTTGTTTGTTTAGTCATTTCATTTGCGGCTTCCAGTGACATCCCTTTAGAAGTCATGTTGGGAGTGTGGAAGTAGATGCTAATTATTTGAATGTGTTGCAAATCAAATGGAATTTCACAGTTGGTCTGACTCCAAATAAATAAGACAAATCACAACCATCATAACCAGAATCAGAATGTGTATAACATTCCTAACAGCGTAATTATCAAAGATCCACTGGCTGAGGTTACCAGCTCATGAGATGTGTTGGCTGGTGTTTGTCTGACTTACTTTTCACTCCGTGGACACTGACGCCATAGACAAGCAGCAAGTGCTTATGGGAGATCTGACTCATCATGCTGGCCACCTCAAAGAAGGACTTGCAGTCGAGAAGCAATAAGAAAGGGAATTAAACAAATACAACGGAGGAGACGAAGGAGGGAAATGCAACCTTTTTTATCTCAAACGGATCAGTTACAAGACATGGTCGTTGTGTTCAAAACGTCTGCGATGCGACTTGAATGAGTGACTGAACGAGTGAACAGACCTCCCAGTAGTCCTTGTGGTTGACGTCCAGCTCCTTGAGGAGGACCTCCATGCAGTGTTGGTCTCCGTCCCGCGTGTCCACCTTGGTCCCCTTGAACACTCGGGTGAAGGAGCCCTGCCCCAGACACTCGTCCTGGCACACACACACACACACACACACACACACACACACACACACACACACACACAACACGCCACTTACTGATTTATGATTTAGATATTTAGTCATTTAGCAGACTTGCAATGAATGTTCTAATGGTCTAAAAAGTTAGTGGCACACAAATGTGTGTGGGTGTTAATGAATTGATTGGCCCCTTTGCTCATCGCTGAAACGTCACATCCCTCAAGTCATAGTGAAAAAAAATTGACTAATAATAATAAATAAATATATTTATAATTCTTTTTTTTAACTTGATTGAAAAAAATCCGCTCAAATTGTATTGTGTTGTGTTGTATTGTGTGTTGTTTTTCACATTATCACAGCTTTTTAGTCGCATATGCGACTAAAAATGTGCTTAGTTAACAGCCTGTCACATGTCAGTAATGAGCAGGTATACGGGCTGAGGGCGACTTGCTCAACGATGCCGACAAGTAAACTGAGGAAGGTGGCGGAGTTTAATTCATACGCCATCGAGTAACAGAAGGGTATTGTGTATGTAAACTGTAGGTAATGATGCGATGGTTATTGTAGGTGTCAATATTGGGCATCAATAACGTGTGGTGTAGTGGACCATAAAGTGTTAATGTGTTGGCTTCCTGGGAACATGTCCTGGGTACTCTAAAGTGTGTGCGTTGGCTTCCTGGGGGACATGTCCTGGGTACTCTAAAGTGTGTGATTGCTAACACTGGGCACATTGGCACGGCCTTGTGAGATCTAAATGATCTTGTTCTAGAGCTTGAAAAACAGATTTATTTCGACGTCCTACGTCTTTTAGCCCACCATCCGAGGAGGGATATTTTAATTGGCCCTTTGACGACTGCAACCATACCTGATTATGTGTTGTTCTAGTCTGGATGATGCATTCGCTAACGTTTTTGACAGCAGTATTTGAGCTAGCTTTGCCCGTGCAGGATTTAGGGAGGGGGGTGTACATACTTCTACTACTACTACTACAACCACGAACGTGGTCATAGCAGCACACACAAGCAGTTACTGATGAGTTCGTAAATTATTAAAGTCACTTGGTCCATAACAAGACACTGAGTATAAAGTGCTACGATGAAGGAGACGGGTATTCTAATAGTAGATGGAGTAGTAGCAGGAGAAAGTGAGCAGTAACAGTAGACTATGTAAACATAGTCTACTATCAGTATCGGTATAGTTGATTAAATGTGTTCCGTACATACCCACTGGAGCTGTTCGTATTTGATCATTTTGAACTGGATGTTAGAGAATTTGTTTGGTTCAGGTTTTGGGGAACCTTGCGTGAGCACCGCTCTGCTGTTGCGTATGATAATGAGATTGGTGAACTCTGCGGTAAAACAAGGACGTTGATCGTGTTAATGGTCTATCTGGGAAAGAAAAGGACTGCAGATGATAAACAAAGTAGGAGAATATATCAAAGTTGATGGATGGTTGTTGTGTCCTAGTGTTGCCTGCATCCTGTTTAGTGCTGTTTATGAATGTTTAAGTTTAAGTTCAAGTGTTTTATTGTCAGGTACACAGAAAAACACAGGGTTGAACTGCGCACTGAAATGCTTAACAATAAAATACTAATGCCTTTACACATGCCGGTAAACTCTAGGCAACATGGTATAGAATCTAATCTCTGTGTTGTTTACCATGAATGAAGTAGTCCAATAGATTTAAAATGACATGTTCGTTCATTCCAATGAGACACAATTCATGATTTTCCATTGATGTTTTATATCCCTTTTTCAATTTCTAATCATATTCGGTCAAGGTAAGGTTCACTGTGAATCTGTGAAAGACTTCTGCCGATATGTTATAGGCATTCTGTCAAAATTTGGACGGCCATTTTGGTTCCATCTGGGTTCTAAACACTAGCAGGGTGATGTGTTTAGGCCAATTACAGTATGATATACCTTTGGCTCGGGGTGGGCAGCAGCAGCTTAACTTGACGGGCACGTCAGCGAGGAGTAGCTTGTTGTCCTTGTAGTGATTGGTGAGTTCGGTGAGGCTGTAAAACCTCTTTTGGACGCCAAGGAGAATGTACTCCTCATTGCTCTTATTGATGAGGCAGTCTTTGTAATCCAGTCCGAGCGATGTCTGGGGAAAAAGGGAATACATATTGATGTAGCTTGTGCTCAAATATACAAGTCGACACATAAAAGTGTAACGTCTAAGACATATTAATGTCTATTATTGCAATGCAATCAGTCTATTGGTGCAATTTGTTAATTTTTATTTGCTACATCAAAATTGTAAGAAATGTAAGTAAATAGTTTGTATTTACATGTATTACAATTTTCTATTCCACAATATTTATGAAATGTTGATTTTACTACTTTGACATGGTAAAAGGTTACCAAAATAATATTGGTAAGTTCTCATGTTGCCTGAAGAGGTGTCATTAGAAATGTATTTACCTGAACACAAACCGTGAGGAAGTAATTCTGGTAATTCATGGGACTCTGGCGAAGCACAAATGTGCCTCTTTTTGAACTCGACTTTTTCAATTTGTTGACAGCAAACTCTGACCTGTCAATGCATATAAAGTAAACGTTTAAAATAGGAGTGTGTTTCCTGAACGTATTTAGTCATTCCATTTGGACTTAAATACGTCACCTTTATCCAAAGCGACTTCAAACGAAGCGACTTCAGACACATGTAATCAAGGAGCATGTAAGGGGTTACGCATCTTGCTCAAGGCGCGCCTACAGTTTAGGCTGTGGACATTGGGCAATCGAACCCAACACCTTTCGCCTGGGAGTCCTAGCGCACGCCTAGCCACAAGACCAACCTATCCTGAAGCTTTTACAGCTGCGATGAAAGACCGTGTGAAGAGCCTCACGTGATGGGGCCGTGGCAGTGGTTTTCAATGTTCTCCAGGAGACTGTACGGGGCGACGTCCTGGCAGAAGAAGTGGTGGGAGTCCGTGGTCAGCCGGAAGTAGCCGTCCACCAGCGACACGAAGGACAGCGCTTCCGTCACGCTCTGGAACTTGGCTTCCTATTACACGCGTGAAAAGGGACACAGTTGAATATTAAACCCCCGACCGAAATAAGAAATCAGATCTGAAATACAACCACGAATATGTTACAAACATCCTGACTACACTACAATACTTTAGAGTGAAATTAAATTCCATATCTGATCAGCCTTTTTAATGCATACTTGAGTATGAGGAGTATGATGACAACGCTGGATGATTTATGGTTTAAGTTATCGGTAGTCTCACAAATCAGGCTTTAGATTCATATATAAAGTCTTTACATTCATATCTAAAGTCTGGTGGCAGACGAGCTCAAATCTGGGTGAACGGGGCGTTTCACTTTCTTTCGCTTCATATTTGTTTCGACCAATCATGTTGCTGGAGGCGGGGATCTGTAAGCGCGTAGTTGGCGAACACAAACTCGGCCAGCACTAGTAAACT
>OOFB01006785.1:1801-12469 GCA_900323305.1 Trachyrincus murrayi | reverse complement strand
TTTTCCCCCCCCCCCCCCCCCACCCACCCCCCCACCCCACCCCCTTGTAGCACTCTCCATGCTTAACTTTCCCACAACGTCCTGTCCTTTACTGTTAGTGTGTCTAGCAGACAGTAGCACCCGTTGCTATGCATGTGTGTGTGTGTGTGAACCAGAGGTAATCATTACGATGGACACGGGAAAATACAAATAAAAAGTCCTTGTTGTTTACACCTCGGCAACATACACCATATGCGTGTGTATGTTAATTTCAAAGCAATTATGTTCTTGGGATAATACGTTTCCCATGGCACACTGTAAATACGCATAGGAGCAAGAAAATAAAACACGGAAAGGGGGAAAGCTGACAAACCTAGTAATCAAACAGCCGGAGAACAGACTTGACTTCACATGTAACGTTTATTTTTCATTTAAGCACTGTCACAGGCAGTAATCCTGAGCTGGATGCTGATTGGCTGGAGTAAGGCATGGACACAGTGCTACACAGTGACATCATCGTTCTCGCAAGGCAGGAGAACAGCAATAGGGACCCCATACATACAGGGGCTTTCCCCCCGGGGGCCAACGGGGGACTCAAATTCACAACAGGAATGTCAACAGTGTCTTTTAGTTCCTCTACTTATCCGCTTTAACCCACCTCTGATTGGCCAGTGTGTTGTAAGGTAGTTGAACTGGTGAAACCTGTACCGTTTTCTTCTGGAGTCAACGTCAACCGAAATGAACAAGGCAGCAAAGGGAATGCCTTGGGGGACAAACTGCATCTTTGGCGTCTTCCATGAGCAAAGTGTGTGTGTGTGTGTGTGTGTGTGTGTGTGTGTGTGTGTGTGTGTGTGTGTGTGTGTGTGTGTGTGTGTGTGTGTGTGTGTGTGTGTGTGTGTGTGTGTGTGTGTGTGTGTGTGTGTGGGGGGGGGGGGGGGTAGCGTCTAGTAGAAACCACCTGTGGCTGTGGCGGTTCTTCCAGTAACCAGAGATGTGGAGATACAGGCCGACAGGAAGAGCTCAAGCCCATTGTTGGGTTACCATGGACTGGGATAGGCACGGGGTCGAGGTGTGTAACAAAAACACAAAAGGCAAGAGGCATCATGTAATGGGGAAGTAACGCCCCTATAGGGCACATACATAAAGAACTAGGTGATGGGTGGTGGATGTTATGTGACCCCCATGTGAAGTCTGAGGCACACAAAAAAAATCGGACAGTACAGGCAACCTCCCGCAGTTGGTCGACACTTGTGTTCAAAGTCATTCAACAGGAAGACATTGCTGTAGCGTATTCATGATAAGTCGAAACAGTGCATTTGTAGTTGGCCATATGTAAACAATCTGATAGTAGTACTACTAACTTCTTCATGCACTAATGTTTCCGATACAATCTTTAAAAGGTATTATATCAAATGTATATAAACAAAATTAAAAAGGCATTATACAAACAGATTGGGTATTAGAATCCATTAATACATCCACACATAATACTTTTCTCTCTCACACTCATGCACACTTTGGTTCACAAAAAAAGCACAGGATAAAAGATATTCATTTGCTACTATGTAACTTCTCTATATTTGTTATTTTGAGATTAAGATATTAAATATATCTTAGTGGTTATGTCATTTAACAAGTTATATCTCGATAAAGCTTTTGAAAATACATGTTGTGCAATGTAAAACAAAAAAGAAGCTATTTTGGCTAAGTTCATGGTGATTTGGTATAACATACATTAATTTCTATTCTTAAACATAAATAAAAACAACTAAAAAAGGCTCTATTTCAAAAGCTAGCGATAACACAGGTCTTCCACGTACAGCGTGATATTCCGATAATGTGTATGCGGTCGTGGAAGTGTGTGTGTCAGACCCTACAGCAGGGCCAGGTCCAGGTACTGCCCCCCCGCTTTGGTCATCAGAGGTGGGAGGGGCATGAGAGGGATGTCCCCTACGCCGGACTGACCAATCAGACTGCTGCTCAGGTGAGGAACCGCCTCAAGGGGACTCTAGATGGGGGAAATGGAGGGGAGAATAGAGGGTCAGAGTGGAAGCAAAAAGACAGAAGCAGACAGATACTGATGATGTTCCGTCATCAGACACGTGCAGTCGTCTACAAATGTGTTACTCTACTTTCCCTCAAGATAACACAAAAGCAAAGCCCAGCCCCCCCCCCCCCCCCCCCAATCACTAAGCCTTCAGCCCATCCTTACCTGCCACCTGTCTCAGTGTCTCAGACACCTTAAATACACACCCATTCTTTGGGCTGCGTAAGCAAAGTCCTGGCCGGGTCATGGGCGTGCATGAGCCCGTGAGTATGCATGAGGCCATCTTCTGCGGCGTACTGTGGTGTAAAGGGAAGGGGGGAGGAGACAGGAGCTCAGGGTCAGATGAACACGCACGGACGGACACACACACACACACGGACACACACACACACACACACACACAAGTGAAACATCCAGAAGGACCTGTCGCTCCAGTACGGACGGGGGGAGGGGTTATGCTCGTGATGATAGGACATATTCTGAGTAGTCACCAAACAGTATGGTCGCGTAAATGATCAGATTTCTGGAATCCTCCGGGTTATTTATTTTTTTTTTTTTCCCTTCCTCTTCCTCAAGTTTGAGTAAGTCTTCTGGCAGGTCAAGTCTAAGCAAGCAGGAGTATGTATGAGAGAAGAGGCGGAGCCGCGGACCAGATAAACTCGTTTGATATCCTCTGGGCAAACACGGTAGATGTGTGAGGACGCACACCCACAATGGAAGGAGATTTGAATACAGCATTTGGATACTACTGAAAAGGCATGTGGGAATGCCAGAGGCACTATAGACGAGAGTTGAAGAGCGCAGTTCTCACACACTCACACTCACACACACACACTCACACTCACACACACACACACACACACACACACACACACACACACACAGACTCACACTCACACTCACAGACTCACTCACCTGGTATCCTTGCACGGCACTGATGAGATCTTTGACGCCGTTAAAGGTCAGGCCAGGCATGCGCACCAGGCCCCCGGGGGAGGGAAGGTGGGCCGGGGAGGACAGGTGAGGGGAGGTGGAGAGGTGGGAGGGAAAGTAGCCCAGAGTGGTGGGAGAACCAGGAGGACTAGAAAAACAAAACAAGGGTGTGGGGGACGAGGAAGGAAAGATTAAAAAAATTACACGCTCATTCAAATGTGCAACAGGAACACGGCAAAAGTTGTTTTTTTTAAACAATTAAAACAACTTAAAACCTTCCCTAACCCTAACCCTTAAAACCAGTGATGATAGTCAGACTGGATACTTCTGTCATGCCTACCAAGGACAAAAGGGTGAGATCTGATGTTTACCAAGCTGGCTGATAACACGTTGTTTAGTTATTAACTAACCTTGTCCAAGTGTTCCCCCCCCCCCCCCCCCCCCCTCCTTGGCCTACCACACACGTTTCAGGAGCGGCGGCGGTTACCTGGGGTAGTAAGCCGCGTAGTTCATGTACACTTGAGTCGACGCAGGGTAGTAGGGGTGCCCGGGAGCCAGTGGGCGGGGGGCTAGCAGCATCTGGCCAATGGGAGGGTAGAGGGCGGCAGCGGCCTCCGCGGACATGACCGGGTGGGCGGCGGGGAAGGAGTAGGCCGGGGGAGACAGGCCTGTGCGGGGGGGGACAGAGGGAGGAGCACGGGCACTAAGACAGAGGGCAGAGCGGCATAAATATTTCTCCCTCCATTTCTCAATTGTTCTTGTTGTGACGATATTGAGGAGAAGCATGTATGCAATGATGGATGTAGATACCACACCATCTATAATGGCCAGGATTATAGAGTGTGTGTGTGATTATCAGATGACTAGCACTAGAATGAACACTGATGTACTCTAGTATAGTATATTGGTAATGGGAGTGCTATCCTGTTGCTTCAGTGACCTCACCACTACCCACATATCCCCTTGACCCGACTCTCTCGTTTTCACTCATGCGTGTAAAAACCTCTGCATTTCATTTGAAAGAAGAAAGACGGATCTCTTGTGAGGCCCCGGTGACAAGGGTCTGTTATCATGTGATCTAACTCTTGGTGCTACTGAAATGCACAAGTACACATTCAAGGTGAGAGGAGAGAATGAGGGAGAGAATTTCTACACACCCAGCGCTCAGCTCCCCTTCCACAGCTACTGATTTGTCAAGCACAGGTGACACACACACACACACACACATCCAAGGACACAAAACTGGTCCAATTAACCCAAACCCCACACCTGCCAGTCCAATGGTGTTGTTATGGTCTAGTAGGGCTTACGGGATGTCTGAGATCAAAACAAACCACGCAAGTAGGGGTAAAGAAGTGCTGTTACACATGCCATCGAAATAGACTGGCTATTTGATCAAACAGGCTGGGATGGTGGAATTTGAAAATTGAAAGTGCGAAGTAACCAGTTCATTAAAAGTCATGCAAACTCCTTGAAATAAATTACATAGAGATCATTCGGAATCACACAGAAATGTACCAGTAGAACCACAGACACACAAACGTACGTACGGTACATAAAGATTTGATGGAGAGAAAAAAAAAAAATGAACAGAGACACACACTACTCCTACCCCCCTCTGGCTCACACCAGACACCCCATCGTCAGAGTTCTAGATTGGAAAGAACCCAGAGAAGAGAGGGGGCAGAATTGAACCTCTAACCTCTCCTCTCTGCCCCTGTGGCAGGAGCCCACCTACCCCTCGCGGTCCCGAAGCACACCCAGCTCCCAGCGGCACTTACGTCTGGACTTACATGGCGGCGGGCTGAGCCCTGTCCCACTCCTGCTCCGGCTGTGTGTGTGTGTGGGTGTGTGCGACAGTGTGCCCCCCATCAGCACCAGGCCCATCTCCTCGGCGCTGCAGGGGAACACCTCCACGTAGCGGCAATTGACCCCGCGGGGGCCCGACATCATCTGCTTGTGGAGCCGCTGGGAGGCCATGAAGGCCCGCTCTGGGGAGGTGATCTGGATGAAGCAGTCCCCTGACGGACGGCCCTGGGGGGAAAGGGAGGAGAGAAGGTCAACAGCAGGTCGACGAGTCCGTCCTGGGACGTCTCGGGACGAGGCCCGAGGAGTTGAGGTGCTAGGAGCTTTAGGCACTCACTCAAACTGAACGTTTGGAGAGATATGAATGAATGAAGTCATTCTCAATGGACGGTACAAATATTAGTTATTATCAAATAAACACTTTTATTTTTATTTTTTAAAAGGACACTCGATATACATACAGGTCATTGTTTGTCAAATAATCTGAATCTATAAAGAAGAGACGCCAGCCCCTTGTTTGACTACATCCGTTTGTACGTCAACCGGTACCTGTTGGTTGAGCACCATGTGCACTCCGTGTGGTCTGATGTCCCGGGTGAACTCGCCCAGGAAGGTGAGGATGTCTTCGATGGTGGCGGTGTAGGGCAGCCCTCTGAGTCTCAGGCAGTCTCGCACACTGCCAGGAGAGGGCAGGAGAGACACGGTGGGCAGCACCGACACCAAGGGAGCAGGAGCCACCGAGATGAGGGGGGCCGAAGAGTACCGGTTCAACACCTACAAGTCCATACAAACAGAAGCTGCGGTTACACGCCTATGCTAGCCTAACACACGGCCCCTACAGCAAACAATACAGCAAACAATACTCGACATGACGCGTACCCTAACCTGCTCAACAGCTCATTTAGATTTGTCTTTTGTTTTTAGATTTTGTAGACAAGCACCCTTTTGTCCACCTCTTAAGTTTGCCTTCTGTGGGAAACACATTACACACGCATCACGGGGAACAACGAAAATACATACTTTTGTAATGGTAATGGTTTAAAGTCTTAAGTGTACGGGATCGTTTAGAAAGTTGACGCGACTGGTTTGATGATACATTTACAGCATGGGGACTATTAAGACTATTAAGAGATATGCATATGAAATGGTCGCTTCCCACAAACAGAGAGCGGGGAAGAACAAAGACTCAGACAGTGTTCTGAGTTTATTCAACTCATTATCCAGTATTCTGTGTGGTTAAGAAAACATCTAGCTAAACACACACACCTTGTTGATATGCACGCCCCACCCTTAAACCCTCGTTTGACATCTCCCTGAGCAACTCCAGAGAAGACTACACCGGGACAAACAAATTGCAGCATTTCCCTGCCGTCTGAAGGCAAACCTAAATACCTAGAACATGTCTACTAATAACAATTTAATGGTGGGGTATTATTATCCGTTATTGTCAATTTCATGTGATTATGGGTTTCTAATAAAAAGATATGAAGCTTTATTACAAAAACAATTACAGGGCTCTTCTATGATGGTCATTTAATGTTAAGAGCCATCTGGGTGGTGATCGATTGGTTTGATTCCTAGTTCACGAGATGACATTTCCAGTTTTGGCATCACAGCTGGTGCTTTTTCTGACGCACTTGTTTCACTGGTGGCAAATCTTTTCCCCGGTAAACCCGGTTAAAAATAGCTGAAGTCTTGCCAAGCTGGTGTTCTCACACCAAAAATTGTAACATCCCAAACAACAAAATCTGCATCCACATCTGAACTCCAAACCCATGCTTCCTACAATACACCCTCGCCGGACCCCTCCCACTGCCCATAAGACGTACACAGTACTCCAGATAGACCCTCACACCAGGCGCGGACCACCACCCACCTGTTGGACCTCGGCGGCCGTGCTCTTAAACAGCTCAATGTATCTCTTCCCCAGGATGTCCTTGTGCTTCCTCAGGGCGTTCTGCGCGTGTTCCTCGCAGGAGAACAAGACGAAGGCGTCCCCGGTGGGGCGCCCGTCCGGGTATCGTACGAACAGGATGCCGTCGCCTCCCCCGCTGACGTCGCACGCCTCTGTGGGCCCCTCGCCCTGGCCGAAGAAGGCCAGCACCTGGTCGTGCGTGGCGGTGAAGGGGAGCCCCCGCATCCTCACGATGACCTGGTCCTCCCGAGACAGGAACATGGCCACCTCGTTGGAGGTACCTGACACGGGAAAAGGACACAGACGCACAATGGCGTGTCACGCTGGGAGAGTGGGGTTCCTTTAATGATAAATACATAAACATACATAGAGGGCGTAAAGCGATCGCCTTGACTTCTTGTGATTGGAGTGATTGGAGCCTCCCCATTGTTTCTTAAGTAGTCAACACGATGACACATCTTCCAAATTAAGGGATGGTTTTGCATGACAATGACACAGCATGTTTAGTTTCATTATGTGGTTTCTGTTTGCCATTGTTGGTGTATTTATTGTTTGATTTAAATCAATTTACGTGTCAATAGATTTGGTTATCGTAAATAACTAATATAAATCTCATCTACGAGAGGGTTCAAGGTAATCTTTTTTTCGCTCAATTGTATTTTTCTGTTATTAAAGTTTGTTCTTGTTACTTTCCTACTTGGTTCACTCACCTCCTGCAATCTTTAGGAAGTCTTCTCCCGTTGCCTTGTAAACCTGAAAGTACATAGTAACAACCACTTCAGCGGGTACATTTTTAGCCAATACCAATATTGGGTGTGACACGGCAGGTGCTGAATTACTCACAAGTGCGTGCAGCAATACTGATTAAATAGTGGAACAGTAGCAACAGTGAGCTGGATTAAAAGGAGTTACCTCAATGTATCGGTTTCCCATGTGATGCTTGTGTCTCTGCAGAGCGAGATCTCTGTGCTCTTCGTTGATGAAGCGGACGAGAGCTTCTCCGTTCCTCCTTCCCTGAGCGTTGAGACACAGGGCGGCACCGCCTCTGTAGTACCATACGACATAGGAGATTATAAATACTGTGTAAATAACACATTTTCGTTTCGCAATGTTTGTGCGAAGCAAAAACGACTGTCCTAAAAGTGGACACCTTAAGAAAAGTAGTAGTAAATAGTTAAGAAGCCCACTTGGCAATGTTGAGTCCTCGGAAGAACCGAGCAATGTCCTGGTCTGAAGACTGCCAGGGCAGACCCCGGGCTCGGATCACGGAGTTATCGCACACCTTCTCCATCTTACTGCTGCACACACAGTCAAATTAGCACGCTAGAAAAGGGGACTTGTAGCAACTGTGTGCAGGTTTTCACATGACAGACATACATATTCATATTCATAAATGTGCTTACCATGTGCCCGTTTCAAATTTCTCGTTAACTCTCTCCGGGTACAGAAATGTGTGAGCTGTAATGGAGAACATTTGCATACAAGTAAATACTAAATATCATAATGGACTCATTACAACTCATTATAGTGACAACTGTGTCTCACATGCTACACACACAGATTTACATGCTATTGTAAAACCACGCTATTGTAGCACGTAAGATACTCACAGAGGGGCTCAGAGAGCAGGGCCAGGGCGATGCTGGCCATGGCCTGGACATTCTGGACAGCAGCTTCTCGGGGTAACGCAACTGATGAGTCCAACGGGGTTAGTTCATCGGCAGGCAAGCTTAGAGCTGGGATGGACAAGGGTCAAGGAGACATACCACAAGAGGACACACTCCACCACCCCATGAAAAGCATGTTTTGAATGACTTGAAATCTTTTGGTTTCTGTGTATATTTTGGTTTCTGTGTATGAGAGGCCGGGGAAGAGAGACCAGGACAGAAAAAGGGGGGTGCTCAGGATAGAAAGAGAAACTTAGCAAGAGAGACAGACAGAGACAGAGAGAGAGAGAGAGGTCGGTACTAAAGGGTGTGTGGGGGTCAGCCCTGTTGGCTAAATACACACTCTTTCACTATACGCTTAGCCAAGTGCTACCATTGTTCCGCTATTTGCATTTCAAAACCTTGAGTCTTGCGGCCAACACCCCGTGACTTGTGAACCTTTCATTTGTGCATTTTACGTGTGCCGCTCCATACGTCTCCTTTCGCTACCATGCAGGGGGGGGGGGAAAAATGGCGACAAAAGAAAATGCCAACAAACACAAAAAAAAAAACACAACAAACAAGGCGAGTACAAAGTCTCTTGCTGGAGGAAACTGAGCGCGGCCGGGGTGGTAAAGGATACATTCAGCCATGAAGTGCACGTCTAAAGCCTTGAGATCGGACGCGGGGACGTGCTTTCTGAACTCCTTCCGCAGGTCGAAGAAGGAGAAGAAACACTCTGGCACCAGGATGTTCTGGAGACGGGGAGAGAAAGTCATTTGAAAATGGTGTGTGAACAAGCCCCGCTGCAGCAGCTGGGCAATATGGTTTCACGAAAGTCATTTTTTATTGCCGTCATTAGGCTGTTTGCTTAAGCTGAAGCCGTATATGCAATAGTTAAACTGTGACGAGCATTGTTCAACATCCAACTCTGTTCAACAGGTTTGGGGGTCTGATCGTGTGCGTGTGTATGTGGTTGACGGGTTGTGTACGCTCTGAAGAATTCAGCTCGTAATGAGTCTCTCATTTTTTTAAAACGTCTTGTTAACGTCGATTTGGAGCATGGCGTGCTGAGAGGAGCAGGTTATGTAGGTCTCGCTCTCTCTGCCAGTGCAAGGTGTATACACCCTCCCAGCGCACTCACCTTGCCTGCAGCCTGGGGGTGAATGACTTGCCGGATGTGGAGCTGGCCGTCGGTACACAGACACACGGAGGTGCCTGCCCCTATGCTGTTTACCTCATTGGTGAGTGTTAGATGAAACTGTGAAGGAAGGAAGAAAAAAAACACATTGAAAAAAATTCGATCTAGAGCCGTGTTTCTCAACTGGTGGGTGGGTCGCGAGGGCATTCTGAGAGGGTCACAGAGCACATACCAAAACGTTCATCTTTAGAAAGAAAGCCCATTAATTAACTAATGTTTCAATGTGAATTCATGTTTCAATGGCGTCCTATTTCGTTGAGTTTAGCCCCGATTGTTGCAGCTTTTTGTTCGCTCAATGTTTTTAAACGGCACATGAAGGCATTGTCGATTACTGCTACTACTTTTTTTTGGGGGGGTCGTGACTTAATGACTAATGACACATGTGGGTCCTGAGGCCAGACCAGCTGAACCTGATCTAGAGTATTGGGCATACTAATGCATACACATTAGAGCATGGTGGGACGTGTTTGTTGTTATTTGATTTCATTGTTGTACCATCAGTGTTTTGGTTTCTGGAAGCTGCTTCCATTTGATACATTAGAACTCTTATTCAGGCTGTTCATTATTATACTTATTCAGCCACCCACCCAGTATGGTTCCCGACTACTGATTGCATTACAGTGCCTATTAAGCCATTGCTTGTGTTATTATATGCTTAAACAGTTGTAACACATTACATAATGTGTACTAATAACCATTAGTGTGAATGATTATTTGCTTGTTTTTAAGTAGATACCTGGTTTAATGCACTCTCAAGGTTTGTGGCCGTTGAGACAAAATCGGTGACGGATCCATTATCTTCCTCCTCCTCCTCCTCCTCCTCCTCCTCCACCCTCTCCTCTTTTTCTTCTGTCAAGTCGGAGAGCTCGTGCTTAATCAGGACCTCATTCACCCTGCCCAACTGGTTTTGAGGAGAGACAAACATGTCAGGCTTGAAACTGTACATACACCTTAAACGGCGTCAGCTTTATAACACGAGCCCTATGTCAAATGTTCACCAGCCCCTTTACATCATTACCCCCCTACATTGTTTTCTGCCCCATTGCAATTAATGGTATTCGACCTTATAGGCCTATAGAACTTCAAAGGTAGGCATATCTATTGGGGGGGGGGGGGGGAAAAAGAAAAAAAAAAAAAAAGT
>OOFB01006783.1:9747-21774 GCA_900323305.1 Trachyrincus murrayi | reverse complement strand
TGTGTGTGTGTGTGTGTGTGTGTGTGTGTGTGTGCTTCTGTGCTCTCCAGTCTATCGGACTGATCCTCTGTGTGTGTCTGTGTGTGTGTGTGTGTGTGTGTGCGCACATGCGTGTGTGTGCGTCAGTGTGTTTTCAGGCGGTTGTCTGTTTAATGGTTTAATGTGGTGCATGTATATCGACGTATGTTTTTGTGCGTGGGCTTTTGAATTTGGATGGAATTTAATATGCAACTCATATGAGTTTAGAGAAACCCCACTGCCGCCTCGTTTCCTGATGACCGCGTCTAACTGGACCACCCTCAGAGAACCCAGCGTGCAGATAACGGCTAGTTATCTGCCAACTCACTGTATCTGACATGTCTCTTTCGCATGCACTCGTGTGTGAAATGTGTGTTTAGTGTTCTAGTGAACGTTATTATAGATAAGGGAACCTTTGGGTCATTGTGACGTGGAACACAGAACACATTGTCTCCAGACATGTCATATGTGTGTGACACACACACACACACACACACACACACACACAGTCACAGGTACTGTATGGGGATCTATGTGACATTTGTGAAAGGATGATGTCTCCATTGTTTCTCACTTTTTCATACACACACACACACACACACACACACACACACACGCACACACACACACAGACACAGCCTCTATCTTCCCACTGTGGAGTTATTGGTAGGATTTGCTTCCTGCTTGGTTGAAGTTTTCGACCTCAGTGGTTTTTAATGCATTCAGCGGATTGGTCGACGGAGCCCGAGTGAAAGAGATCGGAGGCTGAGATTGGACCCATATCTGCAGCGAATGCTGTAGCCATGGGCCACAATGATACAGAAGTACACTGGAGATACTGCATGCCTCTGATGACCCACAGCAGTAAACGCTTATCAGCCTTAAGTCCCAGGGTAGGGCGAGTAATAACAAAGACACAGTACCGAAAGGAGACAAGATTATAGATTAGAGGAAGCTGAATAATATTGGAAACAGCCGCTCGTGTATATATCCAATACCCAATACACGTATTGTCTATCGTAGAGCCTGCGGGAAGAAATCTTTCAACGTTCAAGCATTCATCCGTTAATAATAAGTCATAATAATAATAATGCATTATGCTTTGCATAAATTAGGGCGGTGGCGGCTTCATCGTAGCTTGTATTGGTAGAAAATCTGCCATTTATCACCCGTGTTTTTTTTGTTGTTGCATGGATGCAGTCTTTTAATGACGGCATTCACGCGTGAGCATGGAATGTTGCATAATCATTAAAGAAATGAAAGGCGTGTTCCACCTGATTGGTGCCGTACACGTTGCTCACACCCCATTTGAATCTCTCCGTCTCCGTCTCAGTTGTCATTGTTGTTACCGCCCCGCTGCTTTCCTCTGCCGCTCCTTCCCTGTCAGAAGATGATGCCTAGCACGGGGTTCTTGTTCATCTAGTCCTTTCATTCCCTGAAAGATGCACCTCCCCACCCCCCCTACACACACACACACACACACACACACACACACCCTTCCCCTCTACCCAACTCTTACTCTGACCCTTTGATGTGTCAGTTCACCGTGCCTCGCCTCGAAAATCCTCAAGACCATACGAAAAATCTTAATTATCTGATAAGACGGAACCTGGGTTTGACGGGAGATGCCTTTCATAGATCTGAAAGCCATAGAGTTGCTGATAATAATAAAAAAAAGATGTACACACTTATACAAGCACTTAGGAGAGCTCTTTCTGTCTTTGTGTGGTTGGATAAAGACACCTGGCTTGGGGTCCCTATGTTGATAACCCGAGATAGAGCCAGGTTTAGAAAACACATTTAAAGACCCTGCACCCTGCAGCGCATTACTGGTCTTTTTTATGTTGAATCTCAATGGCTACATAATATTTTCCATGGTGAAAGCCTTGTATTGGTTGTGTTGTGCAAAATGATGTCTCCCAGAACAAACAAACAACAAAAAAGAATATCGTTTCTTTGTTCATTGCGTGTACAATGTAATCCAAACACTTGTTCTTCCGTGCTCACATGTTGTGACAGTAGGCGTGCTTGACTCTTGATGGGACGACAGAATCTCTCGGTTATTAAGAGTGAACGCAGCTTTGAGATTGTGAGACAGCTTCTTGCTCTCTAATTATACGCCACAGTTGGGATTTCAACCTTTGAGCGAGACTACTTAAACGACGAAAACACAAGCAAAAAAATGGTCCTGTTGTTCTAAGTAAGCCCATCTATCTACACTCATTTTAGCACACCTCTGATCCCATTCTCTTGGAGACATAGCGATTGCTTACCAAAATTCCTACCCACAAAATTGTCTCTGAATGCAGCCAACGGGAACATTTGATCGATGTTTCTAGTTTAATATGGGTTATACATGAATGTTAGAGGGCCTGAGTGTTTCTATCTTATGTTCATGTTTCTGATAGACTCTGAGCGACTCTGACTCTGTGTGATCTGGAAGTGGTGTTCCACATGCCACAGGCCATAATGCATAATATCTCCTTGTGCTGCATGCCAAATGCACTCCATGTTTTCCACCGTTATCCTAGTCAAGTTGTTCAGAGGGGAGTTTGTGGAGTGTGTGTTGTTGGTGGCTGGTTTAAGTAGCCTCACCTGGTCTGAGTCTAACTCATTGGACTCTGGGGCTGCTGGGTGAGGCTGCACACCTGTGAGGCGCTGGCCAATCAAGGCCCACAGGTTAAACCAGCCACCAGCAAACACACTCAAGGGGAGCGCTAGCATGTCAGCACGTACCACCTGCTTCAAACTTCTCTCAAACTCTTCAATAAACCGGTTTAATCATCTGCCTGTGTCCTGCTGTTGGAGGAGGCCTAAAAAGCCACTGTAGATGGCATGTGGCAGGGCAAACTGCCACATTGGCGCCTGAACAGGGACCTCTCCAACCAAGGGTAAGGACACAGAAGGGCTGCCCAAGGACGCACTGGAGCCACCAGCCACCAACACACACAGAGTTATCTCTAGAGGGCTCGGAGGCTTCCATAGTGTTTCCAGACAGACGAGTGGCTTGCACAAGTTGGGCTACACGTCTGCACTTTAGGCAAACGGATACAAGGTATTTCGACCAATCATGACACAGTGTTAAGCTATGCATTACAATCACCTGCCTCGGTTATGTTTCCCGGGAGGGGTATGTTTTCATGAACACGATTGGTCGAAATACATTGGGTCCGCTTCTGGATTTCTGGATCAGATTACTCAAAGTTTGGCTGCCTAAAGGACAGACGTGCAGGCCGGAGCCCTTTAAAAGGAAATGTGTGCGTCTGTCTTGAGAGCTCTATATCAGCCGAATCTGTCCCCAGGTCAGTTATCCACCAAATCTTTGCCAAGTTATTCTGCAGTAATGATGTCATGACTCGGCTGGACGTTGGAGGTCATTTCCCTAAAACCTCGGAGGGGATGCTGCCAGCATATTGGAGGCTGCCAGCATCCTCTGTGTTAAAGTTGGCAGCACTGTTCAAGCTAGCCAGTCAATTGCTTCCTCTTCCATGCTAAACATCAGTCCATCGTCT
Source organism: Trachyrincus murrayi (assembly GCA_900323305.1). Lineage (NCBI taxonomy): Eukaryota > Metazoa > Chordata > Actinopteri > Gadiformes > Macrouridae > Trachyrincus > Trachyrincus murrayi. The sequence continues at coordinate 18,244 of OOFB01006783.1, read as the reverse complement.
ACATAGAAGACATTTCCCATGACAGATTGGTCAGTGTCCGTGCCATACTCATCCCCGCACTCATGTGCAGCTCTCCACAGACAATCCATCACATGGTCAGTGCAGGTGAGAGTGACGAGCTGCTGGCCTCTTCATTCTGGACCACAGCTCTGTCCAGGTTGTTGTTCTCGTATCAGAGGGATCAGAGAGAAAGCCCAGGTGGGCTACACAGAGAAGAAGACTGTACATCTGCTAAATATTGACCATGGAGCAAATGGCTAAGCAGACCTACTTGGTACTTGAATCAAACACATTTCTTAATTGCCTTAGTTTCTAATGATGACGACATGCTCCTAATCGGTGTAAGTACCCTACATGTTCCTCCTAAAGTCAATAGAGCTCTTATTTAATGTGCCCCAGTCCCACAGACCGGATCCATGCTGTTCTTGTGGTACTGGTATGGTTTGTGGGCTCTTCCTAAACACACCTTTTCTACAATGAGCGTTCCCAGTTCCCACATTTATCGTGCCTCATCATATGGACTTTCTAAATGTATCCCCTGAGCACAATAAGCGTTTGCGCATCACATTTCAAAGGAAATTGACCAACCTGTGCATTATCAATTTAAAATATGTTAAATGTTATACAATGTTTTGGGAAATTAATGAGCATCACAAAATCAGGGCTGAGAAATGAACTAAGATGGGTTACATTTCAGCCGGTTCAGAATTGTATGCCAATTTCCATGTTACTGCTCCAACGTTCCTTCTGCTCAAAGTAACCGGTTGGAACAAATGAAATTTGTTATTGACTTTCTAACTGACAATATACTGATGGCTGACATCTGATAGAAAGACCAAGACCTATTATATTAAGAAGCCGATGACGAGAACAAGTCCACGTGGACCGTGACGTAATTGACATCACTTATTTATAATCATCGGACAAAATATCATCTGCGACATTTGAGTCGATTTAATATGGGATTTGATATGCGTTAAATGTTACATTTTACACTCTGCGTTTCCACATCTTATGTTGCCTTACTCTGATCCATACATCCATATCCATCTATATGGGTACTGCTTTTGTGTTGCCTGTATGCCGTCATGCACACATAGAATATAGCTGTTTTAATGAATATCTAACGGTGCTTTACATGAATGTAAAGTGACAAAATGAGAAAAATAAAGAGTCCTGTTGCAGGATGATGCGTCCATCTTTTACCAAGATGCTGCCATCAGGTGCTGGATGGCAACACATGGTAAATGGTATGCTTTTCATCAAACAGCATGTCACTTTTCTACATGGAAATGTATGAGTTATAACTCCTTCTGGACCTTGTCTTGTCTCAGCAGGATCCTATTTAGTATTTGTCAGACTATGACCAAGACTCAATGGATTTACAGCAGCATAACAGTCATGTAGCAATGTGAGAAGCTGCGATCAGGGTTCGCAACGAATCAACGCAGTCCAAGGCATGAGACCAGGCTTATTTATTTGTGTGAAAATAGCATTCACAGAGCCTCAAAGTTTCCGACATACAAACAGACAAGATAACGAAGTCGCCCGGTTTGCTTTCCTTTTCAGGAACGTGTCGGAAGGCAGTTTTCATCACCCTGCCTCACTGCAAGAGATGCATCCATGACGACAGAGTCTTTAAATAACGTTGCAATAATCATGCTTGCCTCTTGCGTCTGATTATGATGAGCCACACCTGTGTCCTCTTCTCACAGCCGACGACGGCACGAGCCTTCACAGGGCACACAGGCCTATTGCGTTTAGCCTGAGACATTGAATGCGATTAGACCCACCTCCATAAAAGTTGGGTTACATAAAGCATATACAGACAGTTTTGATATACAGCACACGGGCGGAAGCTCTACGTGAAGGTCCTCTTAGTTTAAAGGCAAGATGTAACCCTCGTAAAAGAAATCCATGAAATACTTTTGGCATTTCCATTAGCTGCCTCTATGTAGAAAGAAAGAGAAATTTGAAGATGGATTGACCTTTCCTTGTCTGTCTTTTACACCCCCCCCCCCGCTCTCATTCGCATATGCTTTGCAAACCGGGACACTGGGCACACCTCACCTTCCAGCAGGACCAGAGGGTCTCGTCTGTGTCAGTGGGTGAGTGTCTGTAAGGGTACAGTGAGCGGAGAAGATCACTGAGAAGGGGGATGAAACAGCCATCTATTCATACAGAGAAGCAGACCACCAACTAAATGTACGGCCCTCCTCGTGACGGAGGAGGCAGTGCTCCTCCTCCAGAACACTAGCTGTGGATAAATACAGTGTATATATAACAAAGAAACATGGCGCCTGGCATCCACAACTGTCCTTGTCCTTGTGTTTTTTTAAGTGTGAGCTTTGGATCCTATTGTGAAATGTGAAAACTCCCCGCTGAACCACAATCTATGGATAAATATCGATAATATAAGTCAATATGTAATACCATGTAAACAGCCCACATGAGGATACTATTAGTAATATGAGTCAATATGTAATTTCATGTAAACAGCCCACATGAGGACATTATTAGTAACATAAGTCTTCACTCCACAGTGTCATGGCATCGCTGCCATGGCACTGTGGTGTTCCTGCCACCGCTCTCCCGGGATCCATGAAATCAATTTAGAGATCTGCATTCAGAGCGGGCGATGCAATCCATAGCAGGGACATTTATTTCAGTGAAGAAACAGAGCGTTGCTCGGGGACTCCGTCAGATCACCTCAGCATCGCGTCGCGCAACTGTTGTGCTGTCATTCCAGACGCGCACCTGTGGAGGCCGTTATGCGGTGGACGGGAACTCGCTGTTTTCATGTATCAATTTACCTCACAAACCTCTGAAAACAACACAACAACCCCCCCCCCCCCAAAAAAAAAGAAGAAAAAATAAAAATAATGTCTCACCAGCCAGCAGCTGACCCAGAAACGTCAAATGTGTCCTGCATAGAGCATCCTAGAGCGATGTAGGGGGGGGGGGGGAGGGGGGAATTATGCACGGAACAGCCCTTCTGGCACAAGTGATCATCCACAAATGATTCTATTCAGATTCACAAGGCGGCTCCTAATTTGAAGAAGTGACACCAATTTCCCACAGGCCACAGTGCACTTGCTTGACAAAAAACCCTGCATTCCACTTTCCTCTATTTACTCTTAAATGCCAATGAGACGTCTTCTATGCTAATGGCGCCGGGGAGGGGGAGTGAGTGGCGGCGTTTCGTTCTGACCTCCATTTCAGAGTGTCTATTTCCTCCCGCTCTCTCAGTCCCCGCCTCCCTCCCTCATCTCTGACACAAGTTCATCCTCGGTCTTGTTTTTCGCACTCGCCTTGCTCTCTCATATCTGTCTCTCCGTCTCTCGCAAACATGCACACACACACACGCATATTTTGCATACAGGTAGTGCTGTGGAGGTGCCATGGAGTGAAGTTTGGATGCAGAGTCTGCAGCCCTCACACTGTTGCTGCCTGCTATTCTCAGCGCCTTAAGGCCTGATTGTTTGCAGCGTGTACATTTTCTTGAGTTTCTCTCTCTCTCTCTCGCTCTCTCTCTCTCTCACTCTCTCTCGCTCTCTCTCTCTCTTTCTCCCTCTCTCTCTGTCTGTCTCACTCACTTGTTTTTCATTTTTCCATTGCCATTTTGTTTTCTAAAAAGTTGCACGACTCGAAAGAGTTCATTTTGTCTTGATATTGATCTTAATGTGATGCATAAGTAACTTGTGTGGGAAGAAATTAGTGTGTAGAACGATATTGTTCTCCAAAGGCAATATAGAACACAATTGCGACCAAGCAACAACGGCATTTTCTAGTTATAATTGTGCCATTTTTTTGTTGTGCTAGTCTACTCCATTGATGTCAAGAAACAGACCACGGCTTAAAATAGGTTTTTTCGAAAATGGGGTCCCGAAATTAATTATTTTAAGACACTATTGGCAATCGTAAGCAAGAATAAAAGCAGTTGCATCCCATCAGCAGAATGGTATAAATGTTAACTGGCCATTCCAATGTAGCTGTCAATTGATCTGCACAGTGGTTGGCATCCATGATGAGAATCGCGTGTTGTGCGGGAGGAAGCTATTGTCAAGGCAGATGCAGAGCTGTCTAGATAGCATCCTTTGCTTAAAATAGATTGCGGGAAGTTTCATCCAGACTGTTAACTGTTCCACTGGTTGACAAAGAGCAACAATGGAGCCCTGAAATCATTTAATTGGCCAGTTTGGCATTTGATTTGGCATTAGATTACATAGCAATTTTCCAGATGGGAGACATTTGCACACATTTCAGGGAAATGTTGGGGTTTCTACAATGCATCGGCCAATTATATACATTTGGTATATGCACCGCTAACAAAATATGTCTCGCACATGACAAATTTTATGTATAAATGTAATAGACGACAGCTGTCCTGGAAACTGTACCGCACGGGATGTTTGGCTATGCAAGGACATTTTATTATTTTAATTTGGACAGGTGGTGTGTATTTTTAGTGCTATATCTGTATGTCCCAGAGGCTTTGTGAAATCATTGTTGGGGAGCACTGAAATATGACATACGTACAGTCATAGCAGAGTGCAAACACACGCAAGGCTCATTTGTCTAAAAAGAGCTAATGTCAGCAAATTAATGTGCACAAGGCGTCTTTTAACTGTGTCATCATATCCAGGCAGAGGTGGATGTTCCAGAGCCTTCCATAGACCACCAAGTGTTGTCCAAAGTGATGATGTTTCCTGTTTTATTCATAAATGATACACTACATGGTGAAACCAGTGAGTTTAGTTTGCCAATGTAATATATTTTAGTATTTGCTGCCGACGTATCCTGTCTTAGGAACAAATAAAATAGCCCATATAAACCCAATATTAGCCAAATTGGATTGGCTTTTCCCATTAGTCAGATGAGGCGCTAATAAGAGAACCCTTATTTGTCCAAACGTGCCAGACTTAGACCGGCCTTTTACAGCATAAACCACACATTTGAGGAAACAAACACAGAACTGAATGAAATTAAGCCATTTTGTGTCACCACCCAACATGGATGGAGACGTTACATTCACCGTGAACAGACCCAGAAACTCCTCACCGGAGCACATAGCATTGAGCTGTCGCAGCACTCTTAGCCGCCCGCCTGTACACACTCCCCATGCCGGTTTTCATCACGTCTGGGTGGGGTGGGATTAAATGTGTCTCCAATGGAGGTGATGGTGGCTCAGCGTAACATCCAATTTGAGATCTCAGGTATGGCTACAAAAGGAAAAAAAATGATTTTTGACACCTGAATAACGCAGGAAGGGAAGGAAGAATTTTGCCATTATCAACAAGCATAGCAGGCGTAGCAGGCATAGCGGGTCTAGCGGGCGTAGCAGGCAAGTTGAAAAGGCACTGCTAAATGAATGTTGGGCACTGCCTTGCCAAGGGCTGACTCCTGCAAGTTAGCAATTTGATTGTGGTTCGTTATGAAGGCTCTTTTAGTGCTATAATGACGTTGCTTTGGACGCATAATATTATTTAAATTAGAGCCCTAAAACTGCCTTCTCCGGGGGGGGGGGATCCAACCAGGCTTCAGATTAGTTCAATGGCTCCTATGAGGAATAAGCGTTTATTAATGGAAAGCCATAGATTTCTTTTTTTGTGCTAATTTTCATACTTTCTGAGAGCATTAGAAAATGCGAGTACTGCAGCAGCTTGAAGAGAGACTCTCAATATAGAATTATAATGACACTTCAGTGACTGGTGAGCCGTGACGCCTCACTGTGTTACTGGGAAGCCCAGAGAGATCAGCCTCTGAGAAATATCCGTTCGGGTGAGTTTTGTGCCCTTCTTAGATGTGACATTTTACGGGAAGGGCTGATGCAAATTCCTTCTCTCTTTTGTTGGAGCATCGCAGTACAAAATGCACATAGACAGTCAAACTGGCCCCTCACAACCAATCTGTTCTTGTCCCTGTAAAACATCTACTATTAGCTCTCCTGTAGTACTTCATGTCCTCGCATGAGAAAGAGCGAAGGAACTAGCTGTTGAAAATGAGAGGAGAAAGCGCGAGACGGGAAATTCGAGGGACAAACGAGGATGACCAGTCGCCTCGGATGGTCAAAAAAAAACGCGACTAATCTCCAGCTGCCTCCAGTCACGGCAGAAACGCTGTCAACTTTGACCTCCTCATGTGTGCCACGGCGGGCCCCTCTGCCTGATCTGCATAAGGGTTAGAGACAAGGGCAAAGCCTAACCACACACACACACACACACACACACACACGCATGCACACACGCAATGGGTCAACAGTGTGTCACAAACGGGTTGTTTTGTAATTTCTTGTGTAATGTTTTTCATTGTACTTTTGCCCACCCTGTGCATGTGCACAACAAATCCCCCCTTGGGGCAAATAAAGTTATATTCTATTCTATTCTACACAAACACACACATGCACGTACACACACACACACACACACACACACACACACACACACAAGATACCCCACCAATGTCAAGAGACAGATTGATTATTTGTTTTTCACTGAACCTGTAGCTGGAGTTGGAGCAGGTGAATGACAACACCCTTTAATCAAGTCCAGTTTCTAGGTGCAGTGCCACTCACTCACACACACACACACACACACAGGATCCTGGGATGTGTCTGTAGAGGGCAGCTTCCATTCATTACTGAAGCGTTGTGGGACTAGATCAAGCCCACCCATAGATTGAGAGTTTGAGAGTGGTTAATTAAAACCCTGTTTTGGTTTGTTTCCATAAAATAGGGCATATGAGGGTGTGCTGTATTGATTTATTTTCGGAGTGAGAGCGAACAATGACCTAATGCCTAAGTTATAGAAATCTGTTAGGATACAACACGCCTACACACATTTACACAAAGACACATCTTCCAAGGTTTAGGACAGTTGAAACACACACACACACAGTTCACTAGGTGTGCTGGTCAAGTAAGGAACCAATGTGTTTCTATACTAACTGTAATCTTTATGGACAGAGTTGCACATGAAAGAGATAACGCCTCCTCTCTTCGCTGCCTATTGACAGGGTTCAGGGCAAAACCAAAAATATGACAAAAAATATGTTTCCCCGCTGAAATGAAACAGGCAAAGCATACCTTAAAATGAAATAAATAATCATACATTCTGAAAGTGGAAGGCATTCCTTCTTTTGACTGCCTTCCACTTCCTGACCTTTCTTTAACCCTGAATAAATATACCTGCTGATGACAAACTACCACGGCAGAAGCACATTAATAATTTATGGGACAGAACAGGAAAGGCATGGGGAGCAGCAATTAGGCTGTGCTGGCGCTGCATACAGCCATTGTATAGCAGGACATGGCTCAGGAAAATCAGTAGCTGCTTAGTTTAAAGTACTCAATAACCGTCACTGAAGTAGTGTCACAATTACTCAGGTAATTAGAACTAATAAAATGTGGACCTATACACAACAACATATACACATGCTACGTATATGTATTAATTGTGTGCAGCTGTATTTGAGTTCCTCAGTTTCAGTCACCTCCTCCCTGTTTGGTCCTCAGATGTCTTATTTTTTGTCCATTCCTCTTCATCTTCTGTAAAATAGTTGTGGATGTCTTTTAGTCTCGTGTGATCACTTGGGTTCAACCTTTGCCAGAAACCAACACCGAAGTAAACATTTTATGCTGATTACCTTAAATGTGTCACACACACACACACACACACACACACACACAAACACATCTTGCATGCTTTTATTAGAATAATGGTGAAAAGAATGTGCCTCAGTGCCTACTACTACTACTACTAAATCCACTCTCCTTAAAACCAGCGTGAACCTGGCCAGTGACTGAATGTTGAAGTTACTCGTGAGTTTGTATGGACGTTTGTAGGCAGAGAGAGAGAGCACGAGCCCAGGAAGAAATACATTTCAGAACATAAAGCACAATCAAGAAAAGAGGAGACCAGCAGGCATGTTAGAGCCGAGTTATGGATTCACAAGAGACCACCGGCCTGCTGCACACCCGGGATCAAACCCCACTGAGTGTCAGGGGGCGGCCTGGAGCCTTCCCCAGGACACTGTGTGGAGGCCCCTATAATGAGAGCCATCCGCTTCCAGATTGGACGGCCTCTCTCTCTCTCGCTCTCCCTCTCTCTCTCTCCTGCTCCCAGAGCCACTCTTGACTGGCTGTCAAAGATTATACGAGTGCTTCTCCACCGCCAGGAAGGAACTACAAACAAACACAAAAACAATTTAGCATAGCAAGCTAAAGCTGGGCACACACACACGCGCACACACACACACACACACACACACGCGCACACGCACACACACACACACACACACACACACACACACCACACACACACACACACACACACACACACACACACACACGCGCGCGCACACACACACACACACACACACACACACTGATAGGGAAAAGGGACTCGCCATAATAATGTGATTCATGCCGGAAGGAATCAATGCACAGATGCGTACAATGGGCGTTATTCAGGTTCCCCATGATTTGAATTGATTTAAA
>OOFB01006780.1:31251-63272 GCA_900323305.1 Trachyrincus murrayi | reverse complement strand
AGGAGTTTGGTCACGCAGAGGTGCCGTCCACCGTTAAACAGATGGCAGAGAGAGAGAGAGAGAGAGAGAGAGAGAGAGCAGCCGAAGATCAAAAGAGGATAAAATGTTGTCGTTGTCGAAGGCTGAAGGGTGTGTGTGTGTGGGGGGGGACATAATGATGTTCGCAAACAGACACCCCGCTGAGACGGAAGCCAAACTGTTCCTAAGCAACAAAACACATTTTCCTTCCACGTCCGCGCTCTCAGAGTTTTCTCTCTGAGTTTTTTGGTTTAAAAAGAGGGACAGTTTTCACAGTCATAAAAACAGGGTTAACACGTTATATACTTTATGTCTACATGTGTGTGATTACGTGTGCTTGATGGGCTAAAAGATAACGAAGCTAAAGTTAGCTCCCGATTCACGGCTAGCGAACGAGTCATTTTTTTCGAACATAGTTTTTTTATTGACAAACTGGGAATACTTTGTTACTACCACTGGTACTGTGACTTGTTTATTGATCGAAAACAATGTATTTGTCATTTGTAATCTAGTCAGTGTTATGCCATATAGACTGTATCAAGAAATATCCCCCAGTATAGGATTCAGTCTGGCCCGAATGGATTTGCACACTTTTTCAGGCCAGCTTTTCATGGGTTAAATCACCTTGGGCCACTCAAAACACAGACGTTATGTACTAAACAGGACATATACTATCTGATTATGCTGCTTAGAGTCTGGCCCAAAGAATTCACTTTTAAACACTTAGACAATTAGCAAGTTCACAGCATGATTTAGAACCCTTATTTACCTCCGCCGAGGAGGTTATGTATTCGGTGCCGTTTGTTTGTTTGTCTTTTTGTCAGCAGGGTTACGCAAAAACTACTTGCCCGATTTTCATGAAACTTCGTGGAAGGGTGCAGCGCGGGCGAAGGAAGCACCCAGTACATTTTGGAGTGGATCGGACTTACGAACAAGCCTCATGAACAAGCAATTGGCCATGGCGGAGGTCCCTTCTAGTTTTTTTGTGTTAGAGTTTAAAGGCCCATTAATAGGACAGTAGGTCGAAGAAAGACTACACTTCAGCACCATGGATAGCGCTCTGTCATGGCCTATGGCACACAGTGACTTAATAACTCCTGTCTTCACTTAAACATAAAGAAAACAGTGTGTATGTTCTTCACTAAGAGGTCAACAGATAATCTCACACCTAACGTCTATGTTGCAGGGGAAAAGCCGACAGCGGTATCTGATTTGTAACGATTGATCCTAATCTTACATTTAAACAAATTTGATGGTAACAAATGTAGTAAAATTCAACTTGTCAAATGTCCGCCATGTCACAAACTCTAACTACGAAGGCAGCAGCAACACTAATGTCACGGTCATATTTGTCATACTGTTTGACTAGCGAGGCACAAGCCTCCTGTACAACACTCGAACCTGCACAGTCAGTATACTATCGGCTCTTAAAGAGGAACTTCACCGCTTTTCAACCGGCTTTGTATCATTTCAATGTGGGTAGTATATGCAAATGAACAATGTTTACCTTCCCTCCGTGTTGCCTGCACCCAGATCTCCCCGCTACTTTTGTCCGCCAGATGGCGTGTTTACGCCATCTTACCCGCCATCTTACCCCGACTATGTCATCGACTCCGTCAAATGACGGAGTTGGGGTAAGATTTAGCATCTGCGCCCCAGAGACACAGAGAGCATCGGCAACAACTGCAGACGTTTTTCACACTACATCTCTAATGCGGATAGATAGAGATGAGGTTGAAAAGTTATCCTTTAAAAGGTGCTTGACAGGAATCCAAAACCCATCACCATTGTTACTGCCGAAGAAATCATAATTTACTGAGCTGGGACAATCTTATTTATAAGATTCTGCATGGCTCGGATGTGTTCTTATGAAGTGTGCTCTGCTGTATGTGCAGTATTGCTGTTCCTGTTTTAATGTATTTTATGTGTCTTTGTGTGGCTGTCATTACTCCTGCCCAGGGACTGCAGTTGAAAATTAGCCAAGATGGCTAAACTGCCACATTTACAGAAATGTCTATTAATGTGCACTGTCCCTGTAACTTTAAACTATACATAAAATTAAAATAAAAACATTCTGGCTCGGCGGCCCATTAAAAACCTCAACAGGCTGCCAAGGCGGCCCATCAGAAGTCCCAGATCCTCTGGGGAAGGCGCTTGTACTCTAAACTTGTACTCACCTATTTCAATGGTGTCCGACGAGTCTTGCGTTGTGCAAAATCCTCCACTGGGCATAGCAACAGTTGTGAACGTTTCAGTTGTCTCTGATGCTTGTGAACTTCTCAAAACATGACAGCACACGGTCATTGCTGTCTTTGTCTGTTCCCAAAATTAAAAAGAAATGATGCTTTAGGGGTAGGTAGGTGGGAGTTGAATAATGGACTCCTCAGCTAGCACGTTTAGTTCATGATCACACACACAACATGAGCAGATAAATAAATGCTGTGATAAATAAATGCTGTGATATTTTAGTAACAGAAAATAGACATTTATATTTGATACTACTCGCCTCTATTTAACACAAAATAAAATCATTCAGGATTGTCAAACATATGCTATTACGCTATCTTTATAGCTCATGAAATAAAGCCAAGTGATCGTCCTAGTGATCATTTAGGATAATTCACAGAATCCAACGATTAACAAATAGTTAGCTAGGCTATTTAAGTTAAGTACATATTACGTCGGCTATGTAAAAAAGGAAATCAACAAAAATCACATGTACCTTACACACAAATAGCATAGTTTCACAATCCAAAATAATCAACACCAGAAGTTTAATGCGTTAGTCCAACTAAAATAAACTTCACCCCAGCAAATCTTAATTCAGGAATTATAATGTGAGGGAGCACACACTACGCTCATGTGTATTGCTATACTAGGCCTAATGTTTGTTTGTAGTCATAACGTTAATACTCAACAACTGTAATCAATAATTATGTGTTTTTCAAAGTCTGTAAGCCATAACTAAGCTGGCATTTCAGCTGTCCACTAGGCCAGACTCATCATAATCAGATAGTATAGGTCCTGTTCAGTACATAACGTGGCCCAAGGTGATTTAACCGTGGAAGGATATCCTGAGATAAATCCAGTGTATCCATACAGTGTATATTGCATACCACTGAATAGATTTGAAATAACAAATACATGTTTTTCAATCAATAAAAACGTCACAGTACCAGTGGTAGCTAAGTATTGCCAAGAAAGACTGTGTTCGATCACACATCACTAGCCGCAAATCGGGAGCTAACTTCAGCTTCCTTAAAAGATATCCGTTTATCTCTCTGCTTTCACATGTGTATTATGTGTCTTGTCTATGTTTCCTGTGTGTGTGTGTGTGTGTGTGTGTGTGCCTGTGTGTGTGTGTGGCTGGCTTATGGAGCTTTGCAGAACAGTGACCAGCATCGGTACGAGTGGATTCCACGCGGCTGAGCCTCCCGAGTCTTCTCTCCCAGACCCGGCGACACACCTTGAACAGCCATACCTGGCTTACATCTGCTAATGTGCTCTGTGTTTGCTTTACGATATAGACGCCTTCCCCGGGATCACACTAAGCCGCAGGGATACCGTGCAAATCCCGCAATCACCCAGTCGACCGATGCTGAAAGGCGGGCCGAGGCTGCCACCTAGTGGTGAAACTGTGCCATGACACACGACGGTGCCCGTTGAATGGTGTCTGACCTAACCGTGAATTTACGACGGTCTAAGCTTTTCTAAGATATTCATCCAGTCATAGGAAATCATTTAATCTGGGATATTTTATCTTGAAGAATAATAATATGATAGTAATAATAGCACATATATCTGCAATGCAATCGGTGATCCCTGTGGTGAAATAGGCCTAGCGATGATGTTCAGGTTCTCTAGGTGAAAATACTATCATGAACACAATTAACACGTTATGTGTGGAAAATACCCATGCTCCAATTGCATTGCTTTAAAACCATGAGCAGTAAACAAAAAAGGGAAAAAAATGAAAATGCTCCCAAGTCATTATGTTTTAGTATGCAGACAGTTTATAAATTAGGCAGTTAGCTTTTGTATTTGAATGGAACCTGGAGTGACATTCCAAAACCTTAACAGAAATGATGCACCTTAACAAATGTATCTTGCCATATTGTGATCCACATTGTTTATATATTTTGGGGTTTGAATTAACAAACGTCCTCATATGCCCTGACATTCATCCAATTTTTGAAATATGTAGAAATGGGTGCGATATCATTTGACACTATAATATACACTCAACAAAAATAGAAGCACTTTTGTTTTCTCTCCCATTTTTCATGATCCAAGACTTTTTCTATGCACACAAAAGGCTTATTTCTCTAGTGAGCACTTCTCCTGTGCCACGGTACTCCATCCACCTGACAGGTGTGGCATATGAAGATGCTGATTAAACAGCATGATAATTACACAGGTGTGCCTTGGGCCGGTCACAGTAAAAGGCCACTCGAAAATGTGCAGTTTTATCACACAACGCAATGCCGAGGGCCGAGGGAGCGTACAATTGGCACGCTGACTTCACGAATATCCACCAGAACTGCTGACCGTGAATTGAACGTTCATTTCACTACCATAAGCCGTCTCCGGTGTCGTTTCGGAGAATTTGGCAGTACATCCAACTGGCCTCACAACCGCAGACCACGTGTAACCACGCAAGCCCAGGACCCGCCCCCCCCCCCACATCCAGCTTCTTCACCTGCAAGATCGTCTGAGACCAGCCACCCGGACGGCTGACGCAACAGTCGGTTTGCACAACCAAAGAATTTCCGTACAAACTGTCAGAAACCGTCTCGGGGAAGCTCATCTGCTCGTCGTCCTCACCAGGGTCTTGACCTGACCGCAGTTCGTCGTCGTACCCGACTTGAGTGGGCAAACGCTCACCTTTGATGGCATCTGGCACTTTGGAGAAGTGTTCTCGTCATGCAGACGGCATGTATGGCGTCGTCTGGGCGAGCGGTTTGCTAATACCAACGTCGTGAACAGAGTGTCCCATGGCGGCGGTAGGGTTTTAGTATGGCCGGGCGTAAGCTACAGACACCGAACACGGGCGCATTTTATTGATGGCAATTTGAGATAGATACTGTGAGGAGATCCTGAGGCCCATTGTCGTGCCTTCATCCACCTCCGTCACCTCATGCTGCAGCCGCATGACGTCGGCCCCCTGTCGATCTGTACAAACATCCCAGTTCTTGCATGGCCTGCATACTCACCAGACATGTCACCCATAGAGCATGTTTGGGATGCTCTGGATTCGGCGTGTATGACGGTGTGTTCTGATTCCTGCCAATCGCCGGGAACAACTTCACGCAGCCCTTGAAGAGGAGTTCTTTAAAATGCGTATCTGCAGTCCTAGTCATACAGTAGTTCAGTGCTAAATAAATGTATTTTCTTTAAGATAAAACTGCACATTTTAGAGTGGCCTTTTATTGTTACCAGCCCAAGGCACACCTGTGTAATAATCATGCTGTTTAATCAGCATCTTGATATGCCACACCTGTCAGGTGGATGGAGTATCTTGGCGAGGGAGAGAAGTGCTCACTAACACGCATTTGAACAAATTTGTGCTAAAAATGTTAGAGAAATAAGCCTTTTGTGTGCATAGAAAAAGACTTACATCTTTTATTCCAACTCATGAAAAACGGGAGCGAAAACAAAAGTTCATATTTTTGTCGAGTGTATAAAACATGATCATAGCATCCCTTGATCTTGATGGTAACTAAATGATAGTGTTCCTTGCTTGTGTTATTGTTCAAGTAATCACAACATCCCAGTGTTCCCCCTAGAGAAGCCCGTAGGCAAGATCCGAGAGTTGTAAAGAGCAGAAAAGAGCGAGCACGATTTTTAAATACACCCAAAAAAGCCCTGCCTCCATTTCTCTGCCGTTTAGAAGTGTCGCGTTCATGCACCTGTGGTGCGGGCTGGAGCCATGGTAACGCTGTGTGCACACACACGTGATTGACAGGGAAACTAAATGAGCGGTCTAAAAGTTGTCTCGTACAGAGGCAGGCGAGCAGTCAACCAGAACAGATTCTAAGAGCATTTCACTAATTGCTGACAGATGTTATTGTGGCATTTATAACAAATGGCAGCCCTTAATCTTACCTATAGCATCTTTAGTTAGCCGGCGGTGCCAACCCGCCAGCTGCTCTTTAAAGGAGAACCTAACCCTAACCCCGCCTTTAAGAAATGCTTTCAGGTTTTGTCATTTTGGGGCGGGGCTGCCGGCTTCCCTGTAAACACCAGGTGTCACTCAACACTTAAGGGTCTCCTCCTCTTATGTACCAGGACACGGGTAGTAGACTAAACTAGTGGAGATAAGTCTACTACCCGTGTCCTGGTACGTAAAAGTAGCAGACCCATAATTAGTGTTATGAGCGACACCTGCGTTTGTCCTGACCTATGTTTTTTATCTTGATAGTCTCTCACCTAAGGGACTATTAAACATAATAATGTAGTATTCTCGAACTAAGGGAACTACCTTTCTCAGCGTATCAACACGTGTACTGGGCGCTCTGGTCCACCGCTGCAGTGCAACAATGATTATTCCGTTCATGAAATTGCTTTGGAGTTCACCGATACCTTTTTCCGTTGTTGCTAGCAAGCTGCACGTTGCTAGCTGTCAGCGTCGTGCGACTTTTTCTGCGCTAAATTAAGATGCTATTTTGCTTATGCACTCAATTGGCTTCCCACTCGAAGGAAACGTGTCTTTTGTTAAGCGAGAACATTGTTGAAAAATGTGCTTTTTTAATGTCATTGTTTTAATCGACTACATGTGTTCTGTTGATCTGTCGGTTTGCTTTTCTCTGTCTTGTTTGTTTAATAAATCTTTGACTTGATCTGACAATTGCTATTTTTTTTCAATAATTGATCAATGTACGACTTTTTAAGCATGTTTGATATTTACTTTGACTGTTTCATCTTTGCAAATAGTCAAATGGCGTAGGCGTACTGTGACGGTTAACATTGCATTACAATCCAATATATTTGTGTCACATTAGAAATTGTGTTAAGATTATGTTTTTGGTTATACTAGAAAAGTCAATTGTAGCCTGCCTAGGCCTGTTGTAATGTTATAGAATAAGTTTAAACCTAATTGGCAGATTTAGTGTTGTATGGTATTCTGGTATAATGGTCACTTTAGCGTCGTTGATATGACGTCGGCCATTTAAATAAACCTAATAAAAATTGTATGATAGATAATAAACACAGACTAAGACTAAATAGTTGGCGTTATTATAAGGAATAAATCAAGCCGCCTATGTAGTTAAAATATTATATCTATGAAGGTATTGCCTTATTGAAGCCTAGATTTCATTTCAACAGCGAAGCATTACGTGTTCTGCTTTGAGAAGATCATCTGTTTATTAATTTGTGACAGTATTGTTCAAAATTGTCCTACAGTGGCTCGTGTCAGTGTCACAATGTTGCAAAACAAAGTCACCTAATTTCCCCATGTGGTCATTAAGTACACTGAAATAATGTTGTTGTTTTGTCACAACCAATTATGAACACTTTGGAGTTGCGAGTGGCAACATAGGAGAGACAGAGAAAGATAGAGAGAGAGAGAGAGAGAGAGAGAGAGAGAGAGAAAAAAGAGAGACACACACACACACACACAAATTAGACGCCATTTGTGAGATTTATCCTTTCTGTAAATCGCTAGCCAAATCAAAGCAATTATGACCCGAGCGTGTGTGTTGTGTGGAGTTTACCAAGCGAACCCAAAGTTCATTACGCAAATTAACTGACTAATTAGCTTTTGGCTTCACACGCACTTTCATCCGGCTTTTTGGAGGTGCTTTTAAGTAATGGCCGGAATGGAAGTGCTCACATGGAGCAGCAGGGGGAAATACAACAGGGGCAGAGAATGGGCCACTTACAAATCAGACCTAATCAAAGTCCCAGCATGCATTGGGGGATAGTTAGCATGCAATGGCTGAATTACAAGGGCACATTTTAAAAGACTTTTACCTCATATGAAATAAAATCCAATTAAATTCACTGCAGTGTGCTCAAACCATGCGACTGGTCCACAATTGTATTTAACACAGTATAGTATTTAACTTCAGTATAGTATAGTATAGTATTGCAAGTGAGGATGAACGTCGAATTGTCTGCAGGGAGTCCTATTTTATAACGGGAGTGATCAAAGTGAATTAACACCCTCCTAGATTTGGCAGAAAAACTGTATTTATTTTTCTCATTTAAAAAGTGATACATTTTAATACAGACATGACGTAACTCTGGAATGTCGTACAAAATGTTGAGAGAAAAAATCAACTGACAACGTAGAACTTGTCCTTCTCCAACACTATGATAATTAGCAACCACAACGAGAACAAGTACAATGCATAAAAAGCGATACATTTCACTTCAGTATGTCATTGAACGGGTTGTTCCTGAACAAGTATTCAGCCTGAAAGAAAAGACAAGTAAACAAGATATAACAAGAGAAACAAGACTCATGTTCAGACAAATCAACGGACAGTTCATGACTTGTTCTTCTCCGACCCTATAATAATGATTATACCATGGCCTGGGTGAATACACGATTCTGATTGGCTGGAGGGGTATTGATTAACTTTCGATAACCGCACGGCTATGACGTGGTAGTTGAGTCTCATCACCGCTCTCTAAACTAACGCGTAACATTTCCTCAACCTCACATCAGCTGGTCAGCGTTCTGTGAGCTGAAATAACCCTCATAACATACTAGCGGTTAACAAGACAGTTAAAATAGCCCTCATAACATACTAGCAGTTAACAAGACAGTTAAAATAACCCTCATAACATACTAGCAGTTAACAAGACAGTTAAAATAACCCTGTTAACTCATAACATACTAGCAGTTAACAAGACAGTTAAAATAACCCCGTTAACTCATAACATACTAGCAGTTAACAAGACAGTTAAAATAACCCCGTTAACTCATAACATACTAGCAGTTAACAAGACATTTAAAATAACCCTGTTAACTCATAACATACTAGCAGTTAACAAGATAGTTAAAATAACCCGCTTTTGTTTAGTTTTTGTTCAGTTGCTGCCTTTTGAAACAGGAATAATATAGTAACCAAATAATACAGTACAAAATAATGACTAAAAATAAACAAAAGGTCTATACATCTCTTTGATGGAATGAAATTTAAGCTACCTCTGTAAACACAGTGTGTCCCATACATTGATTTATTTGTGGCGGGCCGCCACAATAACAACATTGACCCGCCACATATTGATTTTCAATTTTTTTAAACTATTTCAGTCAAAAGCCTTCGCCATTGCACAGTCGCTGTTGCATTTGGTAGCTGGCCCGGGTAAACACTGGGTGTAGCTGAGCCTTTACAGTTACAAAACGTGACGCTTTAAAGCACGGCTAATAGTGAAGTCGGTTAATCGCTGCATCCCTACTGACACGGTGGGAGCTTAGAAACGCACGTGACACAGTTGCTAAAGCATGTTTGTGTATATACTGTATGTGCCGTATTTAGTCAGTTTGGGAAATCTCACGTAGTCTATAAAGTCGCCTGGCTGACGGGACTCGGACGGGACTACACTTAGAAAGTAATACGGTAACGTCTGCTTTCCATATGAATCTCACGTTAACTGATTGCATTCCAGGCATTAGTCAGACCCATATAGTTCTCCGGTCGGATCATTTGTGTTTCCAGGAACACAACAAAAGTTTTCATTTTGAGACAGAATCGTGTGCGGTTATCGAAGAACAATGCACTTTGCAGCCGCAAACCTAGCAACCACCATTATTTTTCGATAACCGCACACCTCGTCGTGGATTATCCCTTGCACAACAACAACAACAACAACAACACACAAATAACACATACATACCAAGAAGTCGAGTGGCTCCTCGGGCCGTGCGTTGCAGCATTGGACGAGGCCCTGCGTCAGAGTGGGCATGACCTGTTCCATGAGGTACTTTCTCATGGGGAGCGACTGGGCCTCCAGAAGACTGTTCTCCTGCTCGTTCACCACCTCCAGATGTTCGCTCTGAAGACACGACGGCACACGCGTTTGCCAATCTCACCCACGTTGTTAAGCGGGTTCACATTAAAAGAAAACGACACCCTAAAAGAACTTATTTTGGATGAAAAGGGATGTAGTGGGTTACATAGTCGTGATATGGATTGATCCTGGTCCAAATCTTGACTTAAATGCACAAAGTAGGCTTGTCACGGTATCACCGGTCTGATACGATGCACAAGCCCACACCGGTGTCATTATTAAAATGTAGATAGTGGGCGGGGACTGGCTTAAACAAGGGTGTTTGGTTTTCCTTTAAAACTCGGATCAAATCAACAAAACTTAAAACACGTGTTCGTAGAGCCATGATTTGGTCATTAAAAGCTAAACATATCGGTCGTGTTCAAACAACGTAATTGCACCCACCCACTCCTCCCAGCGTCTGGCCCTCTGTTCTGCCTCCTCAGCCTCGTGGCGTTCCACCTGGGCTCTCGTCTGGGCCCGCTGCCTGTTCTCCTCCTCTGCCCTCTTCCTGTCCTCCTCCTCCACCTCGTGGCTGCTGGGGCCGTAGTTCCTGGGGGGACCGACCGCCTGGACGATCTGCTCGGTGGCCAGCAGGTAGTCGGGGTCATCGGCGTCGGTGATCTCTAGTGGGAGTTAAGACTGAGTATGATGAATGGATATAATGAGGCCATGTGAAGGCAACACCAATTTGTGCCGGGCACCTACCGCCGCTATGTCCCATCGCTATGAGCAGATATGAGATCGTATAAAACCAGCATATGTTCTATGGGCGGTGTGTTGATACAACTTTCGGTGAAACGATCACATTCGAGTTTCCCGTACTGAGGTTCAGGTGTCTGGTGTTTGTCGGCATGTTTTGGATATCTTACACTTGAGGTCGAGTGTGCTTCATGGAGAAATGCGTCATGGTGAATACACATCTATCCTGTATCACAAGGCCCCACCTTCAGCTACAACAAACGTTATCCTTCATCCCATACGAAGAAACACAAAAATGTCAACATATTGAGGGAAAAGTACGAATAATGCCAAAAAACAGGGACGCACAAAAGAAACACATAACATTCAGACATTCAAAGCCGAGCAAATGTTCCCTGTGGAGGGTGATCATATCTCAGTAAAGAAAAGCAAATCTTAAAGTGCCAGTGAACCCAAAAGCGTGTTTTGTTTTTTGTTTGAAACAGGTTAGTATATCTTCTATGATCTTCAACATAGTAAACTATGCTAATTTGTCAGTTAGTAAAATAATACCGTAATGCTGAAAAAACTGGTGTTCTACTCATTCAGAGTAATAATGCAAACAATACAAATAACAACCTTTTGATGGAGGTAATGATGAAAAAGACCTTGACCAACACCGTTCACACACACACACACACACACACACACAGTATGTTCCCACCTATGTGCTGAGGGGTAATGTCTAGCTCGTCGAGGTAGTTCAGGACGGTCTCGTCCTCCGTGTTGTTCTCCCTGTAGTTTGCCAGCCGCCGCAGGAAGAGGTCCTGGCGGTATGACGTGCCCTCCACCGTGCTCTCGGGCAGGTTCACCACGCGCTCCTTCAGGAAGTCGTCAGACGCATCCAGGGAGAACAGGAAATCTGTGGCCCAAGGGAAGGGAGGCAGGGCAGAAAATGGGCTGATCCTCTGAGATGATGCACAGAGGATATCTTACCGATACCATCTTGATACCCCACCAATGCGTACGCAGGAAGGCAAAGTAAATATACTGCAGGGACCATCTCTGGGAAACACAGATTAGTACAATTGCTGTTAGTGATTGGTTGAAGTCACAGTATTACTAGCACTGTATATGTGTTGGGTTCATTTAGGTATAAATACACAAACAGAAGACAGAAAGTTGTGTCTACAGAAGGGTAACAGAAGGGTAATGTGTAAAGTCAGCGTGTCAGCATTGATAAGTGGGACCCGTTGACCAGCGGACCTGGGATAACGCTTCTGCTGTAGGGAAGGATCTTGGATTTTGAATCCTGAGATTCGTCCTCTTCAGCTGAAAAAAAGACAAACAAATGAGACATTCATTATGATGGCGGTAACCCCGTTGCAGAATGCAGTATATGTCCAGTATATAAAAGCATCAAAGTGCAACTCATTGAACTATACGCGGAGTCCTACTGTGCCAGCGACTCACCGCCGAAGAGCTCCCTGGCCTGTTCGTAGGTCTTGGGGAAGCCGTCCAGGACGAAGCCCTGGTTACTGCAGGGTTTAGACGTCAGCTTGTCCTTCATCAGCCCTATCAGATGCTGGTCCTCCAGGCGCCCTAATGTAGAGCAAGATCCTCTTTGGTTACACTGAGGACTGAATAATGGACTGGTCTCTCGCAATTGGATCAGATTGTAGTTTTTTGTCATATTTTGGGCTCAGGTGGAGCCGGTTTCGTCCAGTTTCATCCAGTTTCGCCCAGCTTTCATTCATTCATCCAGTTTCAGACAGGTTCAAAGTGTCTCATGGTGTTTTCACAGGTTGGGCTCTGACTGGTAAGCTAATTAGCCACAATCAGTGGATCGCCAGAGGTACCTCCATTTAGCTCCATGTTGTCCTTCAGGGTGTCCAGGAGAGTCCGTGCTTCAGCCACAGAGTCCTCGTTCTCTGCATCTCGCTCGGGACTCTTCACTGTGGCCTCCTGTCCGAAACACACTGGATATTAGTCGAGTCCCGAGTACAATGGATGATTTTATATACATATATTACTGTGTGCTAGCGTGTGTGCGCTTGTCTGTCTGTCTGTGTGTGTGTGTGTGTGCGCATGCCTACTGTGTGTGCTTGTGAATGTGTGTGTTTGCGTGCGCTTGTGTGTGTGTGTGTGTGTTTATGTATGTGCGCTTGTGTGTGTGCGTTTATGTGCATGTGTGTGTGTGTGTGTGCAAATGAGTGCATGTGTGTGTGTGTGTGGGTCAGGGATATCTCACCAGGCGAGCGATGGTCTGGGAGATGACGTCCTTGATCTTGACGTGGTTCAGCCGGTAGTGACGGCAGATCCTGTCGGCCAGCGAACTCTTGCCCACAGCAGGGGGGCCCAGTATACACAGACGTACAGGCTGGGAGAGAAATGACATATAGCATGCTACAATTAAATTAATGTCCATTGATACAGTGGTGAAGAGAAATCAAATATCATGCTACATTTCCCATGAACGTAATGAGTCCAGTGGTACACAAGGTAATACATTTAGTATGCACACTAACACTTATGGCTTCCCATTCAAACATTCGTCAGAAACTAGGCTCATGTATGTGTATGATTAAATACAACCATCGCGTTCCAGAAGTAAAAGACAGAATGGAGAAAGAAGAAGGTCTATTTCATCGCTATCGTTATTTGATTCGATTTCACAAATTCCTTTGAGATCTCCTCCAAATCCCACGGAGCCTCATAAAAAAACGGAGAAAGCCTAAAAACCAGTCGTGAACACTGCCCGGTAGGAACCGGAAACCTCTGAACGGTGAAGTAAGTCGTACTCCTGTACGTCCGGTACGTACCAGCAGTCCCCTGGTGCACTTGTACTGCTCCACCAGCAGCTCCATGTTCTCCACCATGCCCGCCTCACACACCCAGGCGACGGACGGCAGCTCCTTGACGTAGACGGCCTCCATGCGAAGGTTGACCGAGAAGGAGTCGATCTCCATTTGCTGCAGTGAAAATATTTATGTCTTCATAAAAATAAACAATCATGCCAGTTGACGGGATACGGCATATGAGTCTGAGAGTATCAACTCACAGTTAAGTCGGTCAGAAAGGCGTCTTCGAACGGCCTGTCCTGGGTTTTCCCTGGTCCCAGCACAGAGGCTATAGTCTGGGAAGAAGCGAGTACAAGATACATCAATTGATCTACACCGAGCGTGTTCTCCTGTAGATGTGCACACAGAAGGCCGTACCGTTCACCACCAACTGTTCCCTGGTTCTACACTCCCATTAAGAGACGAATAGTGAGTTTCAGCGATGGTTTGTTGTATTCACGAATGTCCCCGTTGTATACATTAACACCTGGTCTCTCAAAGCTAGCCTCCCGCTGTCTGTATATCACACTACACTGTACATTGTGGCGCACATGACCGTGGCTTGTGGTCTCAGACCTTCACGATGTCTTCCAGCGTGTCCTTGGAGTCGTCCACGGCCAGCAGGTAGCACGGCTTCGGCATGACGTCGATCACGTTCTGGATCACACTACGGAACAATACATGCACAATGAGCTACTAGGTTGTGACAAACCTTTAAGGACGAAACAATGGTTGCGGAAGCAGACCGGGTATTACTAGAATCATTTGTTTTCTATATGCTATTCTTCACCTCTTCACAGGACCACACAAAGATTTTCTGAATTGGGTCCAATGAATTCTATTCTATTCAACCATCCAATATTTTCTGGCAAAAAAAATAAATATTCAAAGCCCAAAATACAAGGATGACCACGCGACCCACCTCGCCAGGTCATTGATGTGAATGGTCGGCATGAAATTGGCACCTCCTCCAAACACAGGTATCATGGCCGCCTGTCCTACCCAGGACATCTTAGGAAACACATACGGGTTAACCGAAACCATCACATAACACAAAACCAGCGCTTGAACGTCAGACCCAGTGACCAGGCTTGTTCCTCTACTATGAAGGAAGAGTGACTCCTAGCCTAGCCGCATCGCTACCTTAGTCGGCGGTATTTTTCCTGCCAATGCCTTCAGAGAAAACCTTAAAAGGTCTTCTGAATGGACTCCATTCAGGGTTAAAGGTACTACAATAATAACTCTGGCTTGTACTAACACTCAGAGGGGGGGGGGGGGGGGGGCGGTTCTGACTTTCTCTGTATATAAGATATGGAGAGGAAGTGTATCAGCTCTTACCTTGAAAAACAGGTGGAACGCTTGCTCTCCCATGCCGTACTGAAGTCCAGACGCCACAACGTACGTGCAGAACGCCGTCCTCTTCTGAAGCACAGACAGAGCACGTGGTCAAATGTTTCCACCACAAACCAGATGCTTTGAAGCAGGAGTTAGTTAAGTTTGCTTGGACTGACCGTTTTGCCTAATTTAACCACCAGCTTCTCAAGGTCAATGTGCTTTTTGAAATTCGGATGTGCTCTCCTCGTCCTGTAGTCTTCGTCGGAGAAGGGGATCTCTGGATCTTCCTGTGACAAAGCACACACGGCACCTTGAACACGTCCGGAGCATTGCTCAAAATAAAATCGACTTTAAGTGTTGAGATTTGAGTAACCTCAAGTATATTGATTTTACTGATTTATTTATATTTATTTATATATTTAATGTGCAGGAAAAGGAGTAAAAAAGGGACTTTCCAGGTCTAGGAATAAATACACGTTTACATGTTATCGGTCTGTCACATATATTAGATCTTAGACACGTCCTCCACTCACAGCATCAACTGGCCTGCTGAGTGCCCAAGTCATCACGGTAGATATGAGGATAAACGTCTTGGGTCCACCAAACTTATCCATGTTACTGTGGAGGGCTGCAGGAATATAACATGACAGTGTGTCGTTAATTAGCTTCTCAACATAGCCATATAAAAGATTGTCTACTTATCAGGAAAAAGTACAAGACGTTCACTGCATGAGTAAACACATGATTGACTGCTACCTAGCGCCACACAGCGATGACAAGTGACAAGTTTGCACATGGAAGAACAATTACCTTGGCATTTTGAAATTATAATCATTTTCACTGGAGTGGTGTATACCATTCTGTAGAAATGTTAAGACACGTGTGACTCAAGGAATAGGAACAGCTTAGAATATGTATCGTTATGCCCAATTACCAATTGGAAGTCAATGAATCCTCGCTATAATCATCAGAACCACGGACGATGAAAATAATTAGTTATAGAAGCATACATGTACATCTGCTCCACGGAAATCTGCCATTCAGTCAGACAAACATTCAGTCTCTCCCCCACTACTGCCTGACAGAACAAGATGCAGGGAGGGAAATCTGGGAGAGGTTGGAACAATGCATCAAAATCATCTGTGCCTTGGGGACAAAGCCTTGTTTCCTGTCACTGAGCGATACGACATCTTGCGGTCCGGGAGACATTCTGAGGACGTGGAACAATTGATGGAACACGGGCCTTGGGCACAAACTCACGGCGCCTGTCACCCAGAGAGTTATTCTGCTCATAGGCACGCATTCCAAAGCTCCACGCAGCGCGTGGGATAAACCGATGCCACTCTTATAACGGCGAGAGTTGACAAGTGACTGGGGCACAGCCTCGAGCGCCATCGCGTGTCTCTGCCGTACCTGTGACAGCCCAGGAGGCGTCGCCCACCTCGCCCACCTGCTGGGTAACGTTGAAGACGATCACATTGCAATCCATCAGTTTGTCAAGAAGCTCTTCTCTTGTCAGTTGCTGGCATTAACACACAAAACACACAAAAACAAATCTTTGTGTTAAAAAATCCTCCCTGGACTACAAACTAAAGTTCATTGAAGCAACTTTATTCGGAAGAGTCTTCTTGACAGCGTTTCAGAACATGGTACAGTACAGTCCTGTGAGTACGTTGTTATTACTTACATCATATTCTTCCAGCACATGCGGCCGTTTGGTTTCAGATTTGCCGGTAACCGTGCCGACGATCTGAAAGGTCTCCCCGTTGTCGTGGTCCGACTGAGATCCTTCAGCGAGTCCCTCGTCTTCCTCGTGTGCAGCCTTTCCATCGGCCACCAGAGACGCCCCGGCCACACAAGAGGACAGAAACTACACAGGTGCAAGAGATAAAGCACGTGAACACTACTAAGAGGAAGTGTTTGCACATGTGGACAAGAGGGGTTTATGTAGGGTCTTAACACCGATCACAGGTAGACAATATAACCTATTCAGTCGATCCTCACTTTGTCAACCTCTACCTCGTTCGGCCTATAATGTGAGGAGTTTGATGATTGTGTTCTGGTTGAGATGGTGGTAAAACAACATAGCCTAGGCCTAATCTTGTGATCACCACCATAGAAGGTAACTTTTTTCTCCCATTGTCACTACGAAAGATTGAAGGACATTCAAAATGCATCCTAACACTCTTCAAACCTCTGAAGTACAGAACCCACTTAGGTTGGGATTTCCAAGAGTTGTGCCGTCAATGTGTTTAACCAAATAACTGGTAGCCCCTTCGACCCATCAACAACGTATAGGCCCTGCTGGTCACTTTTGACGACCAAATATCACATGTGCATTTCAAAGGCGCTTACCTTGGCGATGCAATTTGAAGAGTACAAGTCTAAGTTGTTAATAAAAACCCGCTTGGTGCGTTGCGTCATCCTGGTACCCGGTAGCGGTGTCCGGTGTTTAGCGTCTCCGCAGCCTGTTGCTAGGCAGCGGCCGCCGGTGGAGGCAGCGCGCAAAAGTGGGCGGGGTTCCGGCCGGTGACGCGCAGTCGCGCAAATAATGAACCAGGGCTGTTTCTGAGATGAGTGAATACTTTATCAATCGGTCGCCACAACAGCATAGTGAGAGAAAAATCGAGAAGGACATGAATAAATCAATGAATGACCACTACCATTCTCATTTGAGCGATAAACTAATCACTCCATCACGCAATGGGTTTTCTGTATATCACTTCTGAAACATTAAATTCATATATTTTTGTTAAATCAAAGTATATATATATATATATATATATATAGTGACATCAAATCAAACAGACATCTGCACTATTCGAAATACCTCTCCATATTTGTGGTTACCTGAAAGGTATTTGAAGAGAACTCAGAGTAATGGTATAGGCCTACCTCACCCATCTCACTCTCTTAGAATCGCTGAGCTCATTTTTAACAATCAACAGCAACCATTCACTTTACAAAATATTGTACCTGAAAACTCCAGACTATGGGCTATATTACTGGCAGTATAGGCATAAGGTATATAGTGGTATAGTGCCTAACCTTACTTTGTCCTTTGTACTTACCTTTACTAGGTTGCATGTCACCATTATCAAGACAAAGTTTATCTAACATGCAAAATCCAAAACTCAAAACTGCAGTATGAATTAATTGCTATGTCAATGTTTAGGAATAATTCATATCAAGATTGTATGGTAAATGTATGGCCTGCTTTGCCTTATGCTTGCAACACTTTAACAACATGCTATACAGTATGTTTCAGTAAAATACGCTCACCATGAGGGTACTTATATTTTAATTATCATTCATTCAAAACTTTTCAGCAATTAAAATAAAAAATGAATAAAAAAACGAGTGCATTGCCTGATGAACAGAAGAGATTATCTTAGATTTGAAAGGGAAAAAAAAACACATTAAGGATTCATGAAGTTAATAAATTAAGGCATAATCACAGTGCAGCTTTAACTAATCCCTTTAATCCTTCATTCTGCTGTCACGGCAAAGTTGTCAAATTGAGCAAGTTCAAATGACTTCGTTCCGATGGCAGCCCATCCGTTCTTCGGTCCCAATACCACAGCGTTCTTCCACAACGTATACCCATTCAGCAAACCAGTAGCATACTGGCCCTGTAAAGAACAAGAACAGATATTGCCTCTGAGGATGATCCAGTCGTTTGGTCCAGCCAGGTACAGAAGTATTATTAGAAGTATTTATACTCTGTTCTTCAGTACTACACTCACTGCTCTGTAGCCTGTGCTCAAAGTCAGCAGTCAGGACTCGAGGGTGAACTTACTTTAACGGTCAGTGTTAATGTGTGCCAACCGAAAGCTCTGGTGCCCGACAGCCCCTCAGCAAGTATGGTCTGGCCGGCTATTGAGGAGAGAAGAACAAACTCAATCTCCAGAACATTAGTCCCTCGTACAGCCCATGTAGGAACAGGGATGGAACAGAGGTCCACCGGTTTGACACATCGAGGCTCCCGTTGGGGTAGTGGGCAAACGTTTTTAAATCATTTTGTGCAACTTTCCAATATAAACCGTGTGATTAGATTTAGTTTACAATAGGTGCCAACCGATGACACATTCGCAAAAACACGGCAGTGCCTCGGGTGCACAATGCTCAGGGGGGCGGAGTCTTGGCAAATGGCACTGTCATTGCAAAAACAGAAAGTTTAGCAAAATTATTCCTAAACTCTTTCCCACTACCCCGACGGACGCCTCAATGTGTTAAATCGGTGGACTGCCACACACACACACACACACACACACACACACACACACACACACACACACACACACACACACACACACACACACCAAGGTCACTGGTGACTTTGTAGGTCCCGTCTGCGAACACCCAATAGAAGATCCCTTTTGCGCTTCGGACCGACTGGCCCCCTTGGTCCACTCTGGCAGCGATGAAGACCCCACCGGTCTTCACCGTTTCCATGAACACGTCACAAGATACAGTGAGGTTCTCCCTGGAAAAAAATAAAATAAAATTCATACCACAGAAAAAAACAACTCAATGCCAGAACATCAACGACACAGCACTGTGAACGTTCACCCTTCACGCTGTACCCGTTCATGTCTCGGGAGTTCATGGACTAAGTGTGCCTGCACCACCAGGCCGTCGTATAACGCAGTTCCAGCTTGAAGCTGGGGAATACGCACTAGCAGGCTATAGTACAGCTTACGGGAGTCATGTTGTGTAGTCAACACATTTAGAAAGGGTTAATTACAACTGAATCTCCAGTGGCGGCCTTTCACTAAATGAACGCATGGAGTCTGACTCCATTGAACATTGAGCATCTCTGGCTGTCTAATAGTGAACAAGGTGTCACCGTGTAGGAAGACTCTAATCCTACACTGTGCACACAGGCGAGGAAATATGAAACTATGGCGTTGAGTTGAAGTGACACCAGTTTTGAGACACCTTTTGTCTCCGTAAGGCGTTCGAATAAAACGAATGAAAAAAAACAATGTATACAAGAGCCTTGAGCTCACCATTTGTGGTCCCCGATGACACTGATGGTCTGGTCAGCGTCGGTTGCCCAGGTGACGGGCCTCTGGGTAACGACTTGGCGCAAGGTGAAGACATGAGGCGCAGGGTCGGTGAGGTTGAGGAAGTACTCAAACACCCCCGTCTGGTCGGCAAAATCAGGCGCCTCCGTGAAGGACGGGTTGACTGTGTGCCACATTGGGACGGATAGGCGCGTTGGCAACACCAAAGACTAACTCCAACTCAAATAAAAAACTAATCACAAAGCCACTCTGCATTTCATTGGCACATAGCTTTTCATTATTAATGTGGTGTACTATTTAAATACATTTTAGAACAAGCACACTGCTTAGCAACAGTCGCTAAGCGCAACAAGGTTAACATTTGTGTGTATTGCACTACCCACCGACATTAAAGTCGTCCTTGTATGTTTTGGGGAAGGCTTCAGAGGGGGGAGGGTCCGGGAAGCTGCCCTTCTGACCGCTGGTCAGGGTGGTCAGCGTGTAAACCTCATCCTCAGCCAAGCTCAAGGTGAACGAAGCGTCGGAGAGCTGGGGGAAAAAAATCAGAGAAAACCGCACGTGAAAAAAAACGCATTTGTGCATTTGTGTCAATAATTGTGTGTAAAAAAATTTGTTTGGGAGCTAATGGCCATTATCTTTGATTCATGGGTTTACCTTGAGCGGGGAAAGTTTTTCAAAAAACGTGGGCTTTTGCGTCTTGAAGTTAAACCTTGAACGCCATACTTGTAATTGTGCGATAGAGGCCTAGGAGGAGCAAAGAATAAATCCACACTTTGCATGAGGAACTCAGCACAGTTAACTTACCGCCGTCTCATGAAAGTCAAACAGGCACTTACAAAGGAGCCTTTCAGCTGGAATGTTGCATTCTGGGATGTCACATTGAACGGTAGCAGTGGAGGCCTGATGCAGACTGAATGGTCATGAGTCTGTAAAGAACATTCAATACATATTTGACAAACAAAGATTATATCCCATAATGTCCTGACTAATTCAAACTCATACAGTGGGGCTCTTTGGCGTATCCTTACAATAATTGAATCGCAACTTTACCCTCAAGTCATCAAGGACAACATACTAGGACAATCAGATGGTCAATAGCAAAAATGTAAAAGCAAAACACACCATGGTTTCTATGACGACCGTGATGTCGCCTTTGCCGTTAGTAAGAGCCACGTAGCTCCCACCATGTGCTAGATGGCCCACGGTCTGCAGGTAGGTCCACCCGGGCTGGGTGAACTGGGTCGTGTGGGCTGGCAAGGAGAGAGCACGTACACGTTTGGGTTATGCCACTAAAATGTATACTTACGCAGTTCATTAGACAAATACGATTACAATTACAAATTGACTGAACACATACAATTATTTTTTGATTTTACGTATTGCCCAAAATTTGGCAGGGTGTTGACCATTATATGTATTCATAATTGTATGTCAACGTATGTACCCGACAGAGGAAATAGCATAATAAATAATTACATAAAGTGAAAAACAATAACTAAACATGTGCATGTCTGGAGGTGTTGTAGTCTTTACAAGCACACCTGATATCCAGATGGGCGACTCCACCACGTAGCTGCCGCTCCAGGGCTCCTGTGCCGTCATCAGCCCGTCCCGGCTAAAGGGCAGGTCCTCATAGTAGCTGGCCACCAGGTTCCACGATATGGTGCTGGAAGAAGCATCAGGTGAGGACGGGGTTAAACGGAGAATAGACCATGATGACTTCTAGGAATGTACACGTGTTAATCAGACTCACGCCGTCATGAGTCCATTGACGTAGTTCTGGTTGAGGATACGAGCCCAGCAGCCTCCACCGACCTCGTCGTTGAAGGTGCTGTAGTCCTCCGATGACCACAGCTTCTTCTGGGTCTTCAGGGCCTCCAGCACCGTGGTGGTCCCTGGGTAGTGGGCCCTTTGAGATAGAAACCACACGTCAGCATTTGACTTCACACATCGTTCAGCTTGGTGCCCGAGAGCTGGTCCAAGCTGTACTTCACGTTCTCTAAACATTTGCCTGCAAGATGCGAGTATTTCCAATGGTGGATTGCTTGGTTTAGAACACACTGCATACATACAACAAAAACAGTGCAAGACCACGGCAAACGCTAGCGGTGCAGTCGCGAGCCACGAGGAGATTGCAGCAGGTAGAATCTACCAGGGGAGCCGCGTGCTATGCCAGAGGAAGCCTGCACAGGGGACGTACCCTATCACGTCTACGGCCCCTCTGAGCTCCCGGTCGAGCAGCATGTAAAGGCTAATGGGCTCCCACAGGTTATCGCTGGCTATGATCCTGACACTCTCCAAGCCACTCTTGTCTAGAGTGTAGCGCAGGAGCTGCCGGGCACAGTCACGGTGACGGAGAGGGGAACAGGAGAGAGGAGGAAAGAGAACAGGGGAGAGGAGGAAGGAGAACAGTGAGTGGCTGAACTGAACTATAAAAGGTTTGTGCTCCCGCTACTTTGTATGTTTTTAATTAAAAAGCCACAAAGCTGTCTGGAGGAGAAAAATGAAGAGTCCAACAATATAACGCATGCTTTCTAATGGTTAAATACTGACCGGACTCAAAAGAAAAAGAAAAAAAAAGAAACAGCCACAAACATTATCCACCAGTGGAAATAGGGTTTTGTAAAGCTGTACGTCCTTGTTGCTCATAAATGGGACCATAAAAATATACCTGCCCAATTGACGAATGCATTTCATGCGTTTTATAGATCACTTGTGAAGGACAAAAGGCAGGCAAAAGTGCTGCGTTGTACAGATCTATGCCCGGACGCGACCGCCTTCCTTACTTACCCGACCACCTCAACCGCATCGTTGAGGTAGGGGTCAACCGCCATCGTGTTGGCGATGCTCCAATCACCGTCCGCAGCGATGATAGCGATATCAGTAAGGCCCACTTTGTCCAACGTGTCCCGGAGCACCTTGGCGACAGAGGACATGCTCTCAGGCGAACAAGGCTGCACATTGGGTCAACTACGAGGCACTTGACCTCCGCGAGACGATTCACGTTCATTTGGGACAAAGAATAGCGAATGTTGGTGGCTGTTTCTTTTTTTTTTGTTCTGTGGCTCTAATCAAAATCGGTAATTCACAAGGTTGAAAATGTGCGAGTATATATTTATAAAAGATATTTATAAAAGATTATTTAAGGGCAAACAAACCACAGAGACACCAGCAGGTTCTACCCCGTTTTTAATTAGATGACGTCACCTGGCACCAGTGTTATCCAATCAGAGAAGGCGACAGTAGCCTTTGTTTATAATCATATAGTTTGTGCTGTCCTTGTGGTGAGACTTTTAGTGTTAGGGTTTGAAAGTCATAAAAACATTACCTTTATGTACGTGCTGTCAAAGCTGCGCTCGTTCCAAATCTAAGCGGACGAAATTGCAACACAGCAAATTAGCTTGGCTGCTGAATTCAAACCAGCCAAAAAGCGGTATTCAACATTAGCTCTTGCATAAGAAGGTGCTTTAGGCAGGGACGCGGAAGTACACACCCCAACATACTTGATGTCCAGGTCGTGGTACTGTTTGGCTCCGATGATCCAGGAAACCACGTAGGTGGCGGTGATGTCAGGGTAGTCATAGGGCCAGTTCTTACCATGACCAACCCAGCCCGGAAAGGCCCATGGTAAACCTGGGTGCGCACACACGCACACACGCACACACGCACACACACACACACACACACACACACACACATAATATATTTGTATAAAGACATGTTTAACGTTCAATGTGTTTTTGGCTTGCAAAATCATTGCTGATTCTATGCTAATCTTATCTGCTTTTTTTTTTCAGACAAAATAATGCTTTCATGCTTTCCATATCTCTTTCAGGAAGTTGTCACTATCATGTTCTATCATGTTCTTATTCATATCAATTTAAGTTCCCTGTTTCCGTGTGTTTCTTTGGTCCTTCTTGTGGGTTGTACCATCTTGTGGGTTGTACCATCTTGTGGGTTGTACCATTGCGTTTTAGTTTTCCAGACAGGCTACAGCTTCATCACCTATGAGCGTTATGTTGGGGTTCCTCTTCTTCGCCTCCTTCATCAGCCACCACTCGTAACCCCGGAAGAAGTTCTCGTCGTTTTCATAGTGCATGTGAGATGGCTCTGTGCCATCTATAAAACAGGAAGTCATACTTATTTATTGAGACATATCTCAACTGTATTAGCTCACCTGCGATATCTCCCTCCGTGATCAGTGTTTTGAGAATTTAAGATTGTATCGGCTATGTTCCCAATTCAGAAAGCTATACGATCCTTACAAAGTACATTTGTATTCATTTGTCCTGAAATGTTAGATGAGATTTTGTCACACACATCCAGGGGAAAGAAGAACATGGTTTGTATCAATACGTTTTATGATTTGGATGTTATTGTCATTTCAGACAATGTGAATATTTTTATACTTAAAAACAAAAGAAGGTGGAGAAACACGAGTCCTAAATATAAACAGACCTGAAACACATGCCCACATATTGTGTTAATGCTGTGACATGGTTGGCATTATATCAATTATAAAATATGATCTATACTAGTTAAAGTCACACACACACACACACACACACACACACACACACACACACACACACACACACACACACACACACACAGCATTGTAGGTGTATTTTAGACAGCATCTACAGATGCCATTCATTTGAACACACTCAACCCCACTGTCTCGAAGTAGCACATCCACATGTATTACATCTACAGCATTACCAGTTGCATAATAAAATACAACCCGTCTTGTGCACATGCAAGAATCCACAACCAAGCTCACCCGTGGTTTGTGCATCGCCTCCAATTTCCACCTTCAGTATGTGCAAAGAGGCCCCAAAGTTTGGCTGAAGAATAACAACATGTTATGAAGCTTAGAAACAATTGGCAACGTGTGTGGTGGTGGTGTTGCGTTGTAACAGGCGGAGTCAAGTCAATGGTTAAAAAACAAGCAGTCAAATACCTTGAAGAGATAATCCAATATCTGACTGCGGTACGGCTCTGCGTAATTAACGAGCAAGCGAGACGTTGCCTGCAACACAATGACAACAGTCAGCAAATAACATCAATAGATAACATCAATAGATAACATCAATAACTCTCAGGTGAGAACTCGTGTCAAAAACT
Source organism: Trachyrincus murrayi (assembly GCA_900323305.1). Classification (NCBI taxonomy): domain Eukaryota; kingdom Metazoa; phylum Chordata; class Actinopteri; order Gadiformes; family Macrouridae; genus Trachyrincus; species Trachyrincus murrayi. The sequence continues at coordinate 38,239 of OOFB01006780.1, read as the reverse complement.
TCTGACGAACCAGGAAGTGTTTCAAAACAAAACAAACTCACCCCTCCGCCGCTCAAACCTCCGATGCCGTCGAACACTCTCCCGAGTCCCACTTTGTCGTCCAGCACATACTTATCCGATACACATATCGATATCGATATCGATAAGCACTGGAGCAACACGAGGGCGAGGGGCACCATTGTGCACCGCAGCAGCAGCAGCGGAGAGGTTAACTGGAGACAGCGGAGGAGGTGGTCACGCGCTGCTGACAGCACGTGACCACGCCCCTTTTAGAAGTCACGTGAAAGCTCGCTTGCAGTCACGTGACTTGAACGTACTAATTCTGACTATATCATATACATATATATATATTATATATATATATATGTATATGGTAAAATATTGATTGTAGTAGCGTTTAGTTTTTATGTTTTTATATTTTGTTTTTGTTTTTGTTTTTGTTTTGAAATGTATTATTGTGTTCTGGCATTGTTCTAAAGCCTAAAAAAAAAAAAAAACACAAAAAAATGTGTGTAAACATTATCGACAGTGTCATGCTACATTCATATTTCTTGTCTACACTATCCCAACACAACAAACATAACCATACACATGAATCGTGACAGTGTACAATGTATATGTTACTTATATAAGTAGCAGTGCCTATATAGCAGCAGCACATTACAAGAACAAGTAGGCCTACTGAGACTCTTATCAGTCACACTGATTTAATGGTGAACCCTTTCTTCTTACAGTGTTATTGCACTTCCTTCTTCTGATAGTATTGAAATGCAATGTCTACAGGTTGAACACTGAGCCCACAATGTAAGAGAGGGTTTTTTTGGATTACACTTGCCCTTTTTTATCTTCAGTTTGTTATTCACAATCATCGTATTGTCTTAGGCGTATAACTTTGTAGGTCATCTTAAGAGTTTTCTTTTATTTATATTTATTTTTGATTTATTTTGCAAAAATAAACTAAATACATTGTACTTACAATCTCTGTCTCTTATTTATTGGAGTATATTAAATGGGAGTACCTATTCATTTATGGCCTATATTGATATGATATTTCACCCTGTGTATGCATCCCTTTTATAGACAATTATGCAGACAACCACTTGGTGGCAGTATAGCCCAAGATTTATTGTGAGCTTCGGTCCATGAACGCGCGCAGACAGACACACACACACACACACACACACACACACACACACACACACACACACACCTTTTCAGGAAGGCCATTTGGATGTCCACCATTTAGAAATGTAATTGTATTTCTGTCAAACTGATTAGCTCTTCAGACTGCCTGCCAGATCCCAAATTAATTTTCTGGAACAGATTGCTGTATATTTACTTTACAAATATGCATATTATGCAGTATGAGAGAATCACAGACACTTGAAACACATTTCATTGTGCGAACACTTTCCTTCATTAGCCTAGCCACCTATCTAAAGGGCAGCATGTCATTTTGACTCATACAAAAGGCTGCCTTGAATACTTGTTCTTCCGTGTACAAATTTGACATTTTATAATATTTCAGGATAGTTTATTTTCTTCCAAACAAGCACGCCTCGGAATAGCGGGTGAGTTTTTTTTTTACTAAATGCCCTGGTGAACTTTCACCAAGTGGATGAAAAGGTTTAGGAGTCAATGAAACAGTCAGTGGTTCAGAAAATGGCTGTGGATTTGCATGCTGTGACATTTTCAAAGCAGCAAACCAAAAAAAAATGTTAGTCAACAGCAACAGCCTCAATAATGATCAGGACTACAGTTTATTCTCTGCATTCAAACTAAACTCACAATTTTCCTGTGATTTACTTCACAGAAAAAATAGAATACACATTGTTGCTGCTCTCTCTAAGGGTACATTAACTAAAGTGACTATAATAAAAATAAAAAAAGACCAGAAAAATGTATAAAAAATGTGATGTTAAACTGTTAAAATCTCCCGGGCCATTGCAATAGGCTCTTCCTATACCAGCTGAATTGCTTCACAGGAAGCAAGCATTCCCCCTGCAGAAGGATTAGGTGACCGTACGTATGTAACCCCATATCACGAGCTTCATTGATAATGACTGTAATGTACAGTCAGTCTCACTGCTGTTGACAGGCGCTCCGATTGCTTTTTCTTTACAAAAGCCAAGTCATTTATCCAAACACAAAAAAGGCTAAAATATTTTTTAAATAGGTCTACATACATTATACATACATGCACATTCTGTTACATGCCAAATGATGTTCTTCCCGTGGTTGGATTTGGTTTGAATATTTGTACTACTTTTATTCTGTATTACTTTATTCTTTCACATTACTTATTCAGTTAGATTTGGGTAAAGTCTTCTTTTAAATCCAGTATGCCTTCCAGCAAATGCTAATTCATTCTATTCTGTCATGTTGGCCTGTTTGATCAACAGCGTCTGCATGAGTCTGTATGGTATGAAAAAAGCCATCACAAAACAGGCACAGACACCATTTACATTCTGCAATGGCCTCTTTTCACATAAACATGAGCATGAACAGAAAGAGGTCTGTTGGTACCTCTGAGCATTTTAGCGATTAAGTTGATCTTGTGGATATTTGTATTGTTTGATGAAAAAATGCATATTCGACGAAATCCGGGGGGCACTGCATGGTCTAACGAAAGCTGCCTCTCTTCATTCTACAGTCTTATCATCGGCTATAAAAACTAACGACCAAGAGCCCTCTTATGTGTTTGTCTATCACGCTTTTATGGTCTACATTCTCCACAAGGCTGGAGTAAAGGAGAATCTTCCCAGCTGATCCCTCTTGCTGCAATGCGAACACAGTGGCTTTAGCTCTATCTGAATACGAGGCTTTCCTTGAAAGTTTCATCAATATATGGAATTTCATTTTTCATCAAGAGCCCCGGCCAGGATTGCAGGACACATAAAAGTTACGGTTAAATACAGATGACATAAAATGTAATAAAAACCACAGTAAAATCTGATTATTGTGTGAGCAAAGCAGATGTATTTCACGTCGTAGTGAATTGCCAAGCACTTTGCAATGCTGTTTGAAATGCCCCGCAGCAGTTAGTATTTATGCTTAAGCCTGCACTATGTAACTTTTTCACGGCATCCATTTGTTAAAATGTTTATTTTATTCCTTCCATTTGTGGAGAGATGGTCAGTCGATTGGTCCAAATTAAACTTCCTTCATTATAAATTAAAAATATAGGTAGTATATCGACAAACAAAACATCTCTGGCCCACATATCCACAACCCACATGATTTGACTTAATGCAAGACCATTTATATGTACAGTGGCAGCTTCGACACCGAGATATATCTAGGTAGGTATAGCTAGGTATATCTAGCTAGGTATATCTAGGTATATCTAGGTAGGTATATCTAGGTATATCTACGTATATCTAGGTAGGTATATCTAGGTATTAGTATATCTATGTATATCTAGGTACATATATCTAGGTATATCTACGTATATCTACGTATATCTGGGTATATCTAGGTATATCTACATATATCTAGGCAGGTATATCTAGGTATATCTACGTTTATCTACATATATCTAGGTAGGTATATCTATGTATATCTAGGTAGGTATATCTACATATATCTAGGTATATCTAGGTATATCTAGGTATATCTACATATATCTAGGCACAGTGAACAGATTCAGGAATGCAGTGGAATCCTACCTCTGTTAAATACTGAAATTCAAGGGCATTCAGGGACCACTTTATCAAGCAATTCAAGCTATGAATTGTCGGTTTGTGAAATTGTCCCATTGGTTGGCAATAACATGTAATATTTTAATTAATTACATCAAGAGTTTCTCAGATTCAGTTTTTCTGACAGTCTTATCCCCACTTTGCTTTAGCTGCAATAGAAGGATCTAGTAAGGCTCCTTCCTTTGTCTTTGTTCCCTTCTTTCTTTCTTTTCACATCTGCAATTTATTTTGTTAAAAGAGCTTGCTTTTGTTCTTGACAAGAACCCACTGGGCCTTTCAGTAAAATAGCTTTTCCAATCAGAGAGAGGGAGAATGGGAGAGAGAAAGGGAGAGAGAGGGAGAGAGAGGGAGACCAAATAGATTAATAGCTCAGTAGGAAACAGTTCTCAGGCTTCATGGCTTATCAGGCCGACTGCTGACTCCTCCCCCACCACTCCAAAAACATTCCAAGTTGAAGCTTCACATGCGAAATGTATTAAGACCTGACGTATCTGTGTTGTGTGTGTGTGTGTGTGTGTGTGTGTGTGTGTGTGTGTGTGTGTGTGTGTGTGTGTGTGTGTGCGTGTGTGCCCGCATGTGTGTGTTTGTGTGTGTGCATGGTAAATAGTCTTCCTTCTAGCATCTAACCCATGCGTGTGTATCACAAAATATATATATATATATATTAATAATTCATCACACTGTTCACAGTGCATTCAGCACGGCAGAATGGACCCATGGCGGCCAGCGGTCCCACATGTCCCCCTTAGACGATGTCCCCCAAAGACAAAGCTAAAAAAGTGACATCCCCTGTTAACATTTAAAACCACGACATAAAATGTCCACGAAGTGACATCACTTAGTAGCGAAGGTAAGCATGGCTGTCTGGGGGCGTGGCACCCTTAACCTTTCCTCCATGTCAGTGGATGCACTGGCCTGCGAAAAGATCACAATATGCAGAAGGAGCAGCCAGTCATTAGGTGTTCATTTGTCCCGCTCTGAAGGTCCAAGGCCCAAGTTAATGTGCAAGCCAAGTCAAAACCTAGATTAGAACAAAATAGGCTCTTAACGGCGTTTGATTTAATGTCACATCCTCTTTTACCGACTTTGAAATGCAAGCGACTTTTGCAGAGAGGGAATGCAACACAGCGAAGGCACGGTCGCGGAAGCAGCACAGTGTTAGCACATGAGTCAAATGGATTATTTTAATCATCAGTAGCATAGCTGAGAGAGCCCTAAAATGAGATGGATGCTTATCAGTGCTGGAGCAAATTCAATCTGAAGGTAAAACATTTATGCAGTAATATTCTAACACAGCTCTGTGTTAGAATCAGGGAGGGGGGGGGGCATGGGGCATGGACCCCTAGCACTGTTATCTCTTCTCTCGTGGGGCCCCACCCTGGACAGCGCTGTCCAACACAGCAGTGCTGATTAGACTGAGCTACTAATGAGGCCGACCCGAGGCCTTCATTTCAAATGATTTGAGAAGTTTACAGCTGTTAAGAAAAAGTAAGTTCGCAAAGCATCTTTATTATTATGACGGTAAAAAATGGTCATATCAAAGAGGCACAGCCTATGTTACGCATTGCTCATATCAATCATGACACCTTAATAAAATCCTTTAATAAAAAGTGCAAAAGTCATTTGGCAAATCAGAGGCCCTTGAAGGTACAAATATTTGTAGCCTGCTTGAACGAGAGACCACTTCTGAATGAAGGCCGGCTATTCAATATAGAGTCATATGTCTCAAGAATAAATAGCTCGAAACAGAACACGACGCCAAACAAAAATAGCAGTTAGCAGTTAGTTTAAGACCCTTTTCAGAACTGTACTTTTACTTTTTAGCCTTTCACTTCGCTACATTTGCCATTCATACCTTCATTAAAACTAGTCTATTATCTACTATGCATTTTGCCTGAATTGCCAGAAATGAGCTGTCATGTGTGCACACGGTCAACTCAAGTCCAGTGCTGCACAGACACTGGTGGCCGTGTTGGCAGAAATACTTGCATTAAAGGCGTATTAAAAGCGTATTTAGTCTATGAAGACAAATACACACTGTCTACAATACAATACGATCTGAGTCAACATTTGGTTCAGTAAAGGGAAGCCGTCGACAGGGAGGAAGCCCTACTTCCAATGTTTCTGGTCAGAATGTGGTTCTTTGTGGGTTTTTTTTGTTGGTAGTTAAGTGGGAAATATGCCAAAACAAAGTTTTGCCAAGCTATCGTCAGACAAGCTCAAATCTGGGTGAACGGGGCGTTTCATTTTCTTTCAAGGCTTCAAATGTGTTTCGACCAATCGTGTTGCTGAGGGCGGGGACCTGTAGCGTTACATGGAATGGGTCTCTACTGGAAACACCCTGACCGGGGGAACCACAACAAGCGTGATACGGCTGACCGTTCATCTGGGATCCAGAAGAGGACTGATAACTAAAACGATAGCATCGTCTTCCCATTGTCGGTATCCCTCCTTGGCCGACAGCGAACCTTTCCCGTAGCCGGTGGGAAGACAAGCTAACGCGTCCTTGGACAAAGTGTCTGTAAAGGTTTAAATTCAAACATGTGTATTAGACTGGCCACTGTACAAACACATTTGTTAAAATCGTCCTCTGAAACCTCCATCTTGTTGTCTTAAGAATATATCCGCAGCAAAACAGGAAAGGCTGCCTAACTCCGCTCCTCGCACTTCCTGGTCTCTGGCCCAGGCGCTGTGCAGTCTGCCCCCAGAAGTTCGGCTGGCGTTGTCCAACTTCTGGATCCGAGATTATCGTCAGACAAACCAGCGTGAGCCGCAAACATGCTCCCCCGTTATCAACATGCTCCCTCGTTATCAACATGCTCCCCCGTTATCAACATGCTCCCCCGTTATCAACATGCTCCCCCATTATCAACATGCTCCCCCGTTATCTGCCAGATCTGTCCGCATCAATCCCCCCTCTCCTCCCCCGACCCCCTCTCTCTTAACTGTCCTCCCCACACAGCTCACGTCAAACTATAGCCTTCCTTCTCTGCCCAATCCTTATCATGCTTTCCATTTCATTTTCTCTCTCCCTCTCTCTCTCACCCTCTCTCTCTCCCCCCTCTCTCTCTCTCCCCTCTCTCTCTCCCCCCCCCCCCCCCCCCCCCCCCTTCCCCTCCCTCCCTCTCTCCCCCCCCCCTTCCCCTCCCCCCCCCCCCTCCTCCCCCTCTCCCTCCCCCCCCCCCCCTCTCATCTCCCTCTCCCTCCCTCTCATCCCACTCTCCCCCCCTCTCCCTCCCTCATCACTCTCTCCCCCCCTCTCCCTCATCACTCTCTCTCTCATCACA